>CM068836.1:74570145-74785145 GCA_028554795.2 Sinohyriopsis cumingii
CTCAAAAGGTAAAGTATATCTCAGCCTCAGTAATCCGAGTTTACCGTGTCACCCAATCAGTCGAGGCTACTGCGATTTCGGGTTATTTTCACCACCATTTTGAAATTTTCATTGTTACAGCGGATTTTGGGGTGAAAATTGCATTTTCGCTGATTTCTTCAAACGACTGACCAAAATTGAATTCTGCTGACCCTTAAATACATTCATTTAACTCTCCCTCTCCCTCTCTCTCTCTCTCTCTCTCTCAGAATTCAACAGTCCTTTCCACTTACATCGACCTCACTTACGTCGACAAGCCGCATATGTCGACAAAAATGAAAGCCAAGGGCCAGGATCTATTATTATTTTAAAATTGGTCATGCTTATGTCAACATCGAGATAAAAAATATAAATTTGTATGTCAACAGAAGCCATATGTCTCAAATTGAACAAATCATATGTATTCTAATCGTTTATGTGTACAGGCTTTTCAGATCCGACCCGTACTTCGTTCTACAATTATTTGATGTAGCAGCCGCAATAATAACTGGCAGTCGTTTGGTCCTCGAAGGCTGGCCTCTCCCGGCGACTTCAATAACAAACACCCAACCCCCTTCATCAAATCCTTTTACTACAATCTTTAATTAAAACAAAGTACCTTTCATCAAAGGACGTCAGCACCAAACTTGTGCATGTGTGTGTATTTGGATTTTTAACGTAGTTTTTACAATTTTTCAGTCATATCGTTACAATGTCTGTAGTGTGACAGTTTATAGTGTTGTCTTGCACTGAGACATTATGCCGCAGACATGTAGCATGATGTCCCACCAAGTCACATTATCCTGACACAAGGCCGACCAGTCCTAACACTAACCTCTTAATGCTGAGCGCCAAGTGAGGCATATGTTAATACCATTTTTGTGAGTGTTTGGTATGACTCGGCCAAGAATCGGACCCACGACCTCCCGCATCCGAGGCGGACGCTCTAACCACTAAGCCACCGGAGCGGTTAGCTCCACACTTGATTAAAAGCAATATAATCTGATCGAGCTTTGCATTTTCCAGTGATTGGAACACGTTTATTGTGCAATGAAAGTTACGCTTTTTACAAGAAAAATGCAAAAATGTGTATGCTTACGATCGCCGTCAACTGCTGCATAAAACGCAAATTAAAATTTTTAGTCTTTTGAAACTAGAGATATCTGGCCGTCAACTTATTTGAAGGTGGGACATCTCATTATTTCGTAAAGATGCTTGCTGAGCTTTTATTTGTTCGTATGTTTTCATTTTCCTATAATCAGCCTCATCCCCTTGGAAGCCTCATCAAGATGATTGTTGTCTCAAGCTGACCAAAGTCTAGGACCATTTAAAGTACATGTACATGTAGCATGTAAACAACAGCAATACAACCTTGTGCTACTGGTGACATTAAATATCGTAGTGAACTGTTTATTGACGCGTGTTTGTTTGACTGTGGGAAAAATCAAAGTAGAACTACCATTTTTGTATATATATGTACTATTTGTATTCTCAAACGGGATGTGACTAATACATTAATTTTCTATCAAGTGATCTATACTCGAATTCACGGATTTTTCATATGCATATACAAGTGTCAGTATTCAGGTGTATTTCAGATTAGTTTTGTCTTCATTTAAACCAAAATAAATTTCCATTGTTCACTTTCTCTGTGTAAATTCTACTCAATGACATCATTTGTTCAAAACACACACACACACACACACGCACACACACACACTCTTATCTCGACATCCGCTCTTATCTCGACATCCGCTTATGTTGACAATATTACCTTTGTCCCAGGATGTCAAGATAAACGGGTAGTACTATAACTTACCAGTGGGTCAGTGGTTCTTACCCGGGTGTTTCCATTTATACATGAATCCATGTATATCCTGTCTTGTGCCGATAAATAGTGTTAAACCCAAAACAACAAGTACATGAATCCGTTTTGTCATATTTCTCTTTGAGTAGATTGAACAAAAAGCATGTCCACACAAACAATATACTCTACTGTTAACTTTAAATAGTGACAAATTTTACTTCATCGTACTCCAATTTTAAATCTTTCAAATTTGCATCTGTTGGCAAGGGTGCTTAATGGTGTTATTATATGTACCTTATAAATTCTCTAACCTGTATGATAGTATTATTTGTATTAAAATATTAATTCTGCCTACTATTATCAAGCATTCTTCTATAGAAATCCAGGGATAGCACTTTCCGTTCTGTCTGGAATATATTTATAATTCTCTATAATTAATTCTATATAACTTTATGCTTTAAATAACATTACTACCAACCAAACAATCTCTCTCTCTCTCTCTCTCTCTCTCTCTCTCTCTCTCTCTCTCTCTCTCTCGTCGGTTTGGCTTAACTTTTCCATCATTCATGGGTCCAGAGGTATCGCCGTATGACACGAGCGAAAATCCAAGCGAAAAATCCACTACGCTCATTTTTCCTTCGCCCGTATCTTACTAAGATGGTACAGAGAGAGAGAGAGAGAGAGAGAGAGAAAGAGAGAGAGAGAGAGAGGCAGCATTTTAGAACATTGTAATAGGTTTAAGAAGAGAAAAAGACATCAACAATAAAGAATTAAATACATTACAGTAGGTGTGCCTTGTAACCAAGAAATTTACCGTATACATTGATTATACAAACACTGTTGATAATTCCCAACGAAAATGTACACATACCATTACGACGAACCATATTCTTGTAGATTACTTGGTGTAAGTTCAGTTTCAAGGTTTCTATCCAGCCCAAATTCTTTTTTCTCTCTCACTCCAGATTTCTGCGTATTTTGTCCCTTATGCACGAGGGGTGGGAGGAGGACGGAAAGCAGAAATGATTGCGATGAAATTGTGTACGATATTAAATTCATTTAGAAATGGGGATTATTAATACTTTTTATCATTATTTTCATACGACACTAATGATTAATGAGTGGAATTTCATCATTGATCTCTAGACCTAGAATCAACAGCACACATTTTCAAGAATGTTTATATATGCGTATTATTGCGGATCACAATTTGATACACCACATACACATGGGTACCTTACGTGGGAGAAACAACTTTTATACAGTTTTGGGCTCAGATCTAATATCTAGTCAAAACTTACCCAATATATCTAACAGAGAACAAACTGGTCTTCTTTATAGAGAATATGCCTCCCACTTCAATAAGTTTTTCAAATTTTCTAGTACGGGTGACTTTGGCGATCCTGGTTTAATTTGAGCCGTTATGAATAGGTATGTCAGAATAACAAGTAATGTCAGAATAACAAGTAATAGGTTGTACGTTCAAATCCTGCCCAGATCTGTTCGACTGCTGCGATGCGTCTCTGTGCGAGATAGTTTACTCCTCTATAGCATTTAAAAGTCTTGCATCTGCTGAAAAGCCTTTAAATACCAACAAATTAATCAATTCTCAATGAATATCCCTCCCCTGTACTTTAACATATTTACTGGGGGACCAAGAGATGAATATATGTATATATAATGTAACTTGCTACTTTAAAACGAAGAATAGTCAAACTTAATACATGTTCATGTTGATGCGATTAAAGCGTTTTTAAGATGTATATTCATGGTAAATGATGCGGAAGTAACGATACAGTGACAGACTGTTTTGACATATGATGGGGCGTGAAATTGGACGATTTATGTCAATGGTGGTAGTCATTCCAAAGTGTTAAGTTGATACTTCTAGAAAATTCCCCTAGAATACAATTCTATTTGGAAGTATTCCCGTCTCTGTGTTTCAAAATGGGAGTAGTATCAGTTACTCTCACATGGAGGTTGAATGGAATGTGAAAGTTATACGTAGTATTTGTGACTGACTCTGTAGAAGTGATTATTTCCTAGTTTATACGAAATATGGTCAGGAGGAAGTCTTGCTTGAAATATGGTCACGAGGTAGCTGAGTTTTATTTTAAATATGGTCACGAGGTAGCTGAGTCTTACTTGAAATATGGTCACGTGGTAGCTGAGTCTTACTTGAAATATAGTCACGAGGTAGCTGAGTTCTGAAATATAGTCACGGGGTAGCGGAGTCTTGCTTGAAATATAGTCCCGAAGTAGCGGAGTCTTGCTTGAAATATGGTCAAGAGGTAGCTGATTCTTGTTTGAAATATGTTCAGGAGGTAGCGGAGTCTTACTTGAAATATGTTCAGGAGGTAGCGGAGTCTTACTTGAAATATGTTCAGGAGGTAGCGGAGTCTTACTTGAAATATGGTCAGGAGGTAGAGGAATCTTTTTTCAAATATGGTCAGGAGCTAGCGGAGTCAGTCTTGTTTGAAATATGGTCAGGAAGTAGCGGAGTCTTACTTGAAATATGGGCATGAGGTAGCTGAGTCTTACTTGAAATATGATCAAGAGGTTGCGGAATCTTACATGAAATATGGTCAGGAGGTAGCGGAATCTTTTTTTAAATATGGTCAGGAGGTAGCGGCGTCTTGTTTGAAATATGGTCAGGAGGTAGAGGAGTCTTACTTGAAATATGGGCATGAGGTAGCTGAGTCTTACTTGAAATATGGTCAGGATGTAGTGGAGTCTTGTTTAAAATATAGTCAGGAGGTAGCTGAGTCTTATTTGAAATATGTTCACGTGGTAGCGGAGTCTTATTTTGAAATATGGTTACGAGGTAGCGGAGTCTTATTTGAAATATGATTCTAACTGAATACAGTCTTTCATACACGGAAGTACTACAAATGTAAACCATAAATGTATAACCAATCAGCCTGTACCAACTGATATGAAGAAGCCATATCATCTGAATTTAGATAAAGGGGGTTGGTTCTTCAAAGCGTAAGGTTTTCGTTAAAGAAAATCCTTCAATCGATAGGCTTTTATTACTTGGAAAAGTTTTAATACCTAATTTAATAGGTCGTGTTAAGCAAAATCTAAAAATTACAAATTTAAATACACATCAGTCACACCGTTTATTTAATAATCAGCATTATTTATATAAATAAATCACTTTATTAAAGTTATTCTTCGCAATAAAATTTAAAAAGTTTAATAGTTTGTTTTAGCTAATATATCCGTGTGCTGTGTTTCAAAATATCGAAATATAAAACATATTATCCAATAAATTTGAAGTTATCGATTTGCTCATGTCAGGAAGGACTGGGTGTAGGTATGGTATTATACGGTACAGCAACACAAGTTATATGAGGGTTATTTAGTGCCGAAGCAATCCGAGTGAGAGGCATATTTTACTTTGCTGTAAAACACAGACCCAACAAAGCCTCGATAATAAAGAGGCATATTCAACTTTAAAACAGTCGGTACGGTACACAGATTTTATGCTTCCTCTGTATTAAAAATTTAAAAGCGTCGTTTCTGTTACAGATAATTTACATTTTATTACATAATAACACAAACTGCTACTATAATATGACACACGCTACACTTAACTTAATCTTGCTCCGGAATAAACTGTACAGCCATCCTGGTATGGTATCTGTCAGGTAATTTGTGCACGTCTTCAATTAAATGACACATGCCAATAATATTCAACTTTAAAACAGTCGCTAATGACCGTGGGCTTCTAGTTGAACTGGCTTGGGTTGGTGTTTTCCAACATAGCAACACTTGAGGGCAATATCGTGTTTGGTTTGGTGTTCTTCAACACAGCAACACTCTGTGGTAATATCGTTTGTCGTTTGGTGTTTTACAAGACAGCAAAACTTGAAGGCAATATTGGGTTTGGGTTTGTGTTTTACAACAAAGCAACACGTGAAGGCAATATCGTGTTTGGGTTTGGGTCTTACAACAAAGCAACACGTGAAGGCAATATCGTGTTTGGGTTTGGGTTTTACAACAAAGCAACACGTGAAGGCAATATCGTGTTTGGGTTTGTGTTTTACAGCAAAGCAACACGTGAAGGCAATATCGTGTTTGGGTTTGTATTTTTCAACAAAGTAACACTTGAAGGCATTATCGTGTTTGGGTTTGTGTTTTACAACAAAGCAACACGTGAAGGCAATATCGTGTTTGGGTTTGGGTTTTACAACAAAGCAACACGTGAAGGCAATATCGTGTTTGGGTTCGTGTTTTACAACAAAGCAACACGTGAAGGCAATATCGTGTTTGGGTTTGGGTTTTACAACAAAGCAACACGTGAAGGCAATATCGTGTTTGGGTTTGGGTTTTACAACAAAGCAAAACGTGAAGGCAATATCGTGTTTGGGTTTGGGTTTTACAACAAAGCAACACGTGAAGGCAATATCGCGTTTGGGTTCATGTTTTACAACATAGCAACACTTGAATGTAATATCGTTTGTGGTTTGATATATTGCAACACAAAAACACTTGAATGGAATATCGTTTGTGGTTTGATATATTACAACACAAAAACACTTGAATGTAATATCGTTTGTCGTTTGATATATTACAACACAAAAACACTTGAATGGAATATCGTTTGTGGTTTGATATATTACAACACAAAAACACTTGAATGGAATATCGAGACAAGTCAAATGAGAAAGTGCCTTGACCGACAACGACTACAAATTCTTTATTACACTCAGGTTAAATGCGCAACGTACAAGGAAAATATTAGTATCTCATTTTGTATGCGTGTACATCAGCCATGGACGATATATTTTTTCTCACAGTAATGCAATTTAACATAGATTGACAGCATTATTACATTACCGCAGCCGTTACTTCAATGGAATAAGAACATTTGAAACGTAATTACACAGATATTAATATATTTGGGAAGACAGGTTATATATAAATGACTAAATATGGAACACAAATTAATCTCTAGCACACTCATACTTTACAATGATGAAAATATGGTACTTTTCTCTTCTTTAAAAAATGAAATGAAAAAAAAATATAAGAAAAAAAAAACAAACCTGGAAAGAACAATAAACACATCGAGTAAACGTGATCTGAAATTAACGAAATGACCACGGATGAACCACAGTAACAGATGCGGGCTGAATCGATGGCTGTAATCGAACAGGCACTTTTCTGGTCACGTGTCCAACCGGAATTCCTCTGGTCAAAAGACCAACAGTTACTCTTCTGGTCACATGTCCAACTACTTAACTATAGAAGCAATGCATCTCTGGCGATTTTTCGAATCCTTCCATAGCGACTATTTAATCACCATAGGTATAATAGTGATTTGTTTTTCTGTTTAGAGTAGGAGATTCCAAAATGTTTCAGTTAAAATTATAGGAAGAGTATATTCTCTCGAGGAGTGATTATGTTTTTATGGCAACAAGGTCCGTAGTGTTTCCTCAGTTTTTATCAGCACCCATCTTGGCATTTTTCTCAAAACTGTATGAGAATAAACAAAATTATATGTAATTACTGTATTAAAATTGAACGTGCCAAATTACATTTATATACTTTATTAAAATGTAATGTGCCAAATTATGTGCATGTACTTTATTTAAATTTACTGTGCAAAATTATATACATCTACTTTATTAAATTTAATGTGACAAATTATATTTTTATACTTTATTAAAATTGAATGTGTTTACTTTCAAGACGTTGAATTAGCTTCCGTATAGTTTTAAATTCTGTGAAAAATGTCTTTGCAGAAAAAATATATTACAAAACAAGTTTTAAAAAATTTGCTCTCACAATCAAAAATCTAGAAATATCTGACCTAAGTGTAAATGGCAATAATTTCTTTAATTATACTATTAGGAACAAGCTCTAAAACTATGAATAATTAGTCATAGTTTTGCAGTATGTAATTTGGCACCATTTAAATATTGTATGATTCATGCAAAAACCGAATAAATATTTTCCTTCTAGTATGTTAATGAATTCTGAAGTCTGTGACCCTGCACTCTAGCTTCCCAGGGCCTTCGATATATGTATATCTTATCTGCGGATCAACTAATACGAAAATGTTGTAATTTACACATGTTTTAAATTTATTCTAACAAAATGAAACACATAAATACAAATGAGGCCTACGCCCATGTGGAAATGATACATACCAATGACGCAAATGCCATTGAATACGACTGGATTACAAGACATTAGAGATCCTGAGTGATCCCAGTGCAGTACCACCTGCGCTTTAAGTGCCAATCAAGCATGACCAATGAAATGTGGAATTGGCACTATCCAGACAAAACCGAGGGACCAACAATCTTTGTTGCGTTTCTCAGGTGGTATGTCAACGTATTTCATTATCATCATCCACAATGTCACCCACAGAATACCTATTGATGCAGTATCGATGGGTCCATATGTTTCTGTTTGTTGATTGTACTCTATATGATGCAGTATCGATGGGTTCACATATCGATGCAGTATCGATGGGTCCATATGTTTCTGTTTGTTGATTGTGCTCTATATAAGAGAGTTTATTTGTAGTCAACTATGGAAGATATCTTTTTCATGTTTCAAAATATTTAAATTTGTGTCTAGATCCTTACAGATCCAGCGAGAACAGAGTTGTTATAGACATCTAACCATCTTTGTACTACTTGTCTAGAGTCTGTAATGCCTTTATGGCATAGTCACAAGTACCGCCACCATGGAAAACTTATGATATATGTATGAATAATGTGATAATTGCATGTTTTCCTAGTAAACAGGCCCTGTTATGACAATTTTGTAATATGTTTTCCTAGTAAACATACCCTGTCATGAACATTTTGTGACATTTTCCTAGTAAACATGCCCTCTCATGAAGATTGTGTGACGTGTATTCCTGGTAAACAGGCCCTGTCATGAAAATTGTGTGACATGTATTCCTGGTAAACAGGCCCTGTCATGAAAATTGTGTGACGTGTTTTGCTGTTAAATAGTCCTTATCAGTAAGATTTTGTAATGTTTTCCGGGCAAATAGGCCTTTTCATGAAAATTTTGTAACATTTTTTCCTAGTAAAATGGCCCTGTCATGAAACATGTGTGACATGTTTTCCTAGTAAACAAGTCATGTCATGATAATTGTGTGACATGTTTTCCTGGTAAATAGGCCTTGTCTTGAAAACCTTGTGTGACGTGTTTTGCTGTTAAACAGTCCTTATCAATAAGATTATGTAGTGTTTTCCTGGTAAATAGGCCTTTTCATGAAAATCATTTTTCCTATTAAACAGGCCCTATCATGAAACATGTGTGACATGTTTTCCTAGTAAACAAGTCCTGTCATGATAATTGTGTGACATGTTTTCCTGGTAAATAGGCCTTGTCTTGAAAACCTTGTGATGCTAAACCTGCCTCGTCATAACAATTCGACTGCAAGAACAAACTTAAAGATGTAATAGAATTTACTACCTTAAATATTTTCGGCATGTTTTTTATGTTTTCTAATTTCATGGTGTTTGTTTTCTGTAATAATATCATTATATATGTTTGTTTTTTATGTTTTAGGTTTTGTCTAATTCTGTAAAGCGCTTAGAGCTTCTAAAGATTAGGCGCTATACAAAGTCCTCATTATTATTATATTTTTATTATTCTTTGTTAAGGTTGATCAAGTCGAAGCCAGTTAATACGTCCGTATACTAACTCAAATTAATTAGCTGCTCGTCGCTCATTTTGTTCCGATTTACACTCTTATCTCCTTCAAGACCAGTTAATCATACTAAAGGTCAGGATTGGGCTGGAGCATTCCCAGATGCATCAGTGAAACTAATGGTATGACGCGATTTCCCAGCAAGCACAGCAATAAACTAAGAAAGTATCCCTGATCCCTTTCCTTCCTAGATTTTTCGGCATTAAAAGGATAATATAAGTATATATGTATGGACACTTACTATAATAAGACTGTTATATCATTGAAACAATTATATCTCTTTTATAAATAATATTTACACCTTCTAAAATGGATTCAGGGATGATCCTATATTAGATAAACCTACAAATTAATTTTCAGTTGTAGCGACTAGTGACATTGACATTTGATCCGGAAGCTTTTCCAGTACTCGAGGCTTTGCAGAAGAAGAACAAAACTCTGCACTCACAAAAACTTAGAGTCAGATAATAAAAAAATAAACGTCATACATACAAGCTTTGACGGGGGGCCCCCGAGTGGCCGAGTGGTCTAAAGCGCTCTCCGATGTCTGCGTGGGTTCGAGCTCGGATTCGGCTAATGTGGGTATGTAGAAAGCTTGCCAGTAGCTTCTCGTGGGTCCGTGGTTCTTTCCGGGGTTTTCCCGGGTTCTTCCTCCACCATTAATACTGGCCGCCATGTATAGCCTATAGTGTGCTGAAAAATGGCGTTAAACCCTACAACAACAACAACAAGCTTTGACAGACAATAAAGCCAGAATGACGAATATGGCATTGTAGGGCTTTTTAAAAAATCTTTTTGACATCAAACGAGGGAAATGAGATGTTGGGCAAATACTTTTTTTACAGGGAAAGATTGCCAAATAAAATAATGGCGATGAGGTGTTGGACAAATTATTCTTTTTGAAAGGAAATGTTTGACAATAGCATTGCATTAACTAAAATAAGAAAACAAAATGAGAAATAAGCGTCAAAATGCGCCATTTTAATTGGTATCGTAAATTTAATTGTATGTATATTACATTATTGTCGCTGAATTTGCAGCAAAATCTGTCTACGAAAAGAAATAACCGAATGTTGTACATCTCAAATAAAGAGAAAGCAGTAAAAGACAAGCAAAAGAAATTAAATAGCTGCGAAGTAGTTTTCTACAAGTTGTTTTAAGTAATTTCATACAGTGGAAAGTATGCTTCCCCCCCCCCCTCTCTCTCTCTCTCTCTCCCACACAACTCTTCTAGATATAATACGACAATTCCAGTTGTTATGATTTATTGAGTTTTTCAAATTCACCTGACACTAATCTGGATTACTTTACACATCGATAATCTGGAAACTACATTCGCTTCGCAATCGGATTCTAACGTATATTAGGTCAAGCCGTGTCTGTATAAACGCCTTGAAAAACTAATTACGCCACTTGCCTTTCTTGAGGACCAGCTTTGCCACTCCAGATAAATTTTCCAATTAGAATTGCAAACATCGTAATCACACCATCCTTCGTGCACTCCAGTACTCACCTCTGTAGCCAAAAGAAGTTTGGCAGCAAGTCTACCTTCATAAACTCCTGCATTTTTGCATCCACGGTATGCTTCAGTCAACTGTTATTCAATGTC
The DNA here is from genome assembly GCA_028554795.2 of Sinohyriopsis cumingii. NCBI lineage: Eukaryota > Metazoa > Mollusca > Bivalvia > Unionida > Unionidae > Sinohyriopsis > Sinohyriopsis cumingii. The sequence continues at coordinate 74,581,267 of CM068836.1, forward strand.
AAGGTCATATATGATGTAAGAGAATTTCACTAACTATGGAGAAAATGTGTAGAATATAGGTAATATGAATGTTAACCACAAGTACTAGATTATAGCTTAATGTTAAGAAAATTGCAGCCGCCTGGTAAATAAAAAAAAATGAAACTAAAATCATTATTTCAAGTGACATCTCTTAATCTGACCGCTGTTGTTACCCGCTATGACTCTCAACTCAATCTTAAATACTATTCAGGAGACGGCCCTTGTCTAGGGAAGAGGATGTTATACATTCAGGTGTCGTTTGAAGAGGCTAATGAAAGAAACTACGTGCTATGTAAAATCAATTTCTTTTATGGAATTCGCTGATTTGACGACAGAAATGAGGAAAATTGGAACTAAAAGATTAAATGATCATCCGTATTTATGAAAGTGTAGATTTTACCGAATCACTCACAAAGTTAAAATAAAGTCCTTCGGACTTTATTGCATGGTGAGTGATTAGGTAAAATCTACACTCTCAGAAATACCGAACCATGACCGTTTAATCTTATAATAAAATAATACTTTTGAAACATGCTTGCTCTGCATTATAGCAAGTCGTTCACATTGGCAGGGGGAGTGCCACTCGACAAAAGACTGCAGATTATACACAGTAATTATGTGCAATATAACGAAGTAATTTAAAAGCACACTGTTTTGTGAACCGACTTATGTCAGTATTTTCTCTTGAGAAGATAAATACTTCCCACATTTGAGACACTGAGTAAAAACTGTGTCCAAATACGTTTTGCACGTGTTTTTCGGCGATAAGATTTATTTGTCAACTCCACATTTTCGCAGAAAAAGTTCGTAACGAGGTCTCATACCAATGTCATTTGGAAAATATCCATTACCAGGACCCTTACCAAAGTAATTTGGAAAAAGTCCGTCACCAGGCCTCATACCAATGTCATTTGCTTTTATTTGATACAAATTACACATAATTTGCATTCACACCTGTCCGCGTGTCTGTATTATTTGGGTTATTTGTCCTCAGTTGGGGCTATATGGGGAATTCGTTCATTTTTACCTAACTTTGTTTTGGGCAGCTCGTTCTATAATATACGACTTGATTCTTAATTTTTTTGCAACATTAATTAATACCATTCACAATTTCTCACAACAGAGTAGGAGGAAACGCGGTTAATGCTTTGTAGCATCCCACGAATAAATCTTTTTTTTTTCTTCTCTCTAATAGTGCGATGCTAGTTAGAAATTGTCAAGAACACAAAGCCGCGCGTGCTCCTTAACAAGGTATAGATTCGCCTCTTTTTTAATTTGTCAGCTTAATGTTCTTACGTGCGATTTCAACAAGAATAAAATAGTTCAATATAATAGGCCACCTTACGTTTCTTTATCTAAACGAAGTATGTATTGTCCTTGGTTTGCAGACTTGTCTTTGTAAGAAAATGTTAACACGTGCGAAGCTGTTATCTGATCAGCAGTGTAAGTTTACGTTCTGTTAGACCCGTTTTGAAACATTTACTGCAGTCATCATAAACAAACTTTGTCATTTGCTCGTTTCTATCGGGTTACAAGCAAAACATTATCGCCATAAACACGTGCAGAAACGTAGCTGTACAGACTTAATAATAATTATTTACAAAAATGTACCTAGTTGCAAATTAGAATTGATTTAAGCGACTGATAATGTCACATTGACCAAATGTTTTATCTGCTGAGGAATCAATCAAATTGTAAGCCTTTACACAGATGAAAAGGAAACACGCAATTAAATAATACTTACAGCTGATTATTCTTGATCTGAAAATAATCCCGTATTATAAAGTTACTTATTAGAATAGATATTACTTAGGTCACCGGGTCACCTCACACAAGGGCAATTGGTGTAATCAGGCGAATTTACTCACACTGACGAATTCTGTGTTGCTAACTAAGCGGAAACTGTGCCATTTTCGCATGTCACTTTGCTTGACTACTAAAATCAAGACGAATGATAATGTAGGTGACACTAAGTCCTTTGTATCATTTATCCAATATTGTCATCTGATTTCACTATTTCTGTATCGCTTGTTTTTAAATTCATGAAGGACGGAGAACAGACACAACACTTGTAGCTTTCTGCAGGGCGAGCGAATATTTCTTGAAAAAGTCACAGATTTGTATAAGAAACTGATATAGAAGGAACCTTTGTTTTATATCGTTCTTTTTTGAATATATAAAGTAAGACGGGATTATAAAGTATTATTATTGAGTAGTTCATATGGTCATTTTACATGAAATATTACATTTTACATTAAATATTACATTTTTATTACAAAATATTGAGAATGTTATGTTGTAAAACTTCAAGCATTTGATTTAACTGCTATCTGGTTTCTTTGAAGTGTGATATAAATATAGCACCATGGCTTTACATCGGCAGCGGCCAACAAGCTTTCTCCAGTAAAATTCATATTGTTCACAGTTTTGAAGGAAATTATATACTTTTGAGTTTAGACTCTTTTAAAGGGAAATGTAGAAAGCTGATTTCAAAGGTAAACACAGACAAAAAGGTAATCATCCCATTGAACAAACGTGCCCGCCTTTCATCTTTCCCGGCCCTAGGGCAAGGCGAACGAGGCAACCGCATTGGGTCCCGCGCTTTCAGGAAATCAACTCCGCAAAGCAATGTTTTTACTTGGGAGCCCCGCTCATCGCTTGCTGCCTTTGGCCCATCATGCTAGGGCTGGGCCTGCCTGTCATCCAGGAAACCCCCAAAACTGGAAAAGTTTCCCCCGTGTTCGACAGGAAGTCGAATCCCATATCGGTCGCCAAATTCTAAAATTGCGAAAATTCATAAACCTTTTGAGGAAATTTGTATTGACAAAACTGTCTACCTCTTTGACATGCAATTTTTATTGGCAAAATTGTCTACCTCTTTGACATGCAATTTTTATTGGCAAAATTGTCTACCTCTTTGACATGCAATTTGTATTGACAAAACTGTCTACCTCTTTGACATGCAATTTTTATTGGCAAAATTGTCTACCTCTTTTACGTGTAGCCCCTAAATCTGTCCAGAAACGAGTGCAGTAAGAGTAACGCTGGTTTGTGTCAACCGTTTGAGTCCGCTGGCTGTTGCGTAATGAGTATACAAAGATATTTCGCCGACAATGACGATTGCTCATTCAATTCAATAACGGTCATCAATGGATTACAAACATTTAGACCTACATTTAAGGATGAAAGTTATTAATATATGACAGTCACCCAGAATGAAGTTGGTTGGCCGTTTTACAAAACATAGAGATGAAAACCATGAGTCATCAAAAGTGAAAGATAATTGTTATGTATATCTATATTGTGTCTTTCAAATTTGGTCCATGGTTTTAGATAGCAGTGAGCTATAAATATATTATTTATTTGTTTTCGTGTTCTGTATATTGAACCTGGTATGTTGTTCTGCGACATATGTCACGTGCGATGTATTGCGAGGTATAGGAGCTGCCAGTACACAAGAATGGATATACAGGAGTTCCCAGTATACAATTATGTATGCACAGTAGCTCCACGTACACTCGTATGTACGTAAGATAGCAATGTATTTCAACTGTGTTGAATGGTTAATAATTTTGTTGCATATCAGCTTCGCACTTGATTCAACAGTGTTTTAAAACATACGACCCAGTTTTCGATACAATCGGTCGTTATAATGTCGGTCGTTATACAGTCGGTTTTCGGTCGTTATAATGTATATTCAGCCTATAAAGAGGGTAACTTTCCATAACAAGATTCTTTCTCTACTGCTTTGAATAAGCATGCCATTTTTAAGCAAAATATCATTTAAAGACAATTGATTGCCGCCTACTTCTATCTTTACCTATTTATTTTATTAGCATACATGGTGAACATCTAAGATAAACTTGGAATGTTAGTGTAAATATGAAAAGGGTGCTGGGTGTTAGTATAAATTTGAAAAGGATGCAGTTGAAAATGCATCTAAAATGGCTAAAAGTAGTTTCGCCAAAGCGTTTGCCAAATAGAAAGAAAGAAACATGCATACATACATACATACATACATACATACGTGCGTGCATGCGTGCGTGCGTGCGTACACACACTCACATACATACATACATACATACATACATACATACATTATGAGATGTCTATTAAGTCTGTACCTTTTAAAGTTGTAATGCCAGTAAGATGTAGCAATAAGCAATTACTTAACTTATAAAAATTTTCCTATTCAAGTTTTGCATTTCCCTTGTCTTTAACTGCATGCTTAAATGCTTGAAATGTTAATTTACATCATGAAATAATATAATTACAAACGAAAATTGTTTTCTCTAAAACTACCTTACGATGCTTATTGTATATAATCCCTTATAAGTCCAATCTAACTACAAACTGCATAAACCTAGATATGCCGTTGCAAAATGCAAAGGCGGTTCAGGGTCTGTGTAATTTGCAGTTGGGCCCAACATATACAAGAATGTATACGGTATACTATGACCTTTAATCTACAACAACTTGATAAGCAAAGGGCCTAGACGCTATATTCATTCAAGTTTATGTCGACCATACAAATATGATACACAAAGGGCCAAAGGCCATATTCGTGCAGTTTCTTTGTCTGTATAATTACTTCATCTTGCCCACGTTTTGTGACTGATTTATGCTGGATAGGAACAAATACATCTCTATGTGATTTTGGACACTATCTGCTTTTAATCTTTTATCAGATAAACTGTCAAATTTAGCCGTAAGTCTCTGGTAATTCACCAGCAATGACTATATTTTTACTCGCATCATGAATCTTATCAACATACGTATTCTCGCCAATTCACGACAACCATAGATCAACGCCCATAACTGGAGAAAGATCATTATGTATATTTCATTTATAGGTGTTTTTCATCCAGGTTAAATCTTCATATACCCAGAGTTGGGGGAAATTGATTGATCATGACAACAATTTAAGAGTATCATTGCATGTTTATGTTTATTTGTTTTGTTTTTATAATAATTACGGTGATTAAAATTACCTGTCTTATTGCTAATAATACCACGAATGATGTCCTCTCGTGCTGTGTTATACGATATGGAGTCTTAATGACTCCATTGTTATATTGAAGTATTTGTTATTATGACGTGTTTCATCTCTATTTGTGTACACTAAAAAAAGTGTTTGCGTCATGCGTAGTCTATTATAAGCATGTGTACCTCAAATAAGTAACATTAGTAAGATATTTCTAAATAAATTGAAAGCGCTTTATTTATCAATCTCAATAAATATTGATGTGTTCAGGCAAATGTCCATCATCCGGTTCCTCTCGGATCATGTTCGTCACTTTCTGGTGTGACTCAAATAACTTTGACATTCTAAAGAGATTCAAAGGTAATCACTTCTGAAATTGATAAGTTTTTGACGGACGTATATCCGGCTAAATATAATAAGGATAGAAAAATGAAATGTATGGACGTTTAAAAACATTCCGTGACTTTTCAACCGCCAAGGAAAAATACCTGCACGTTTAACTTTTAATATTATATTTCAATAACCTTTGAATGAAAATCAATCGACGAAATATTACAGCTTTAAACGACTGGAACTATTGCTTAGGTTTAGAATAGTGATGACACGTCATCAAGTCGTTGTGACGTCAATATAGTTATTATGACTTAAGCAAAACAACGAACACGAGGTCAATTCAAAATATTTACTATTTAGATCAGAGGGCACGTGCTCCTCACAGTTCATACTCTTTCATAATTGATCGCAAAGCGTATTGGTTTCTCTAGGTGGCTATTTAACATGGCATCGTCACAAACGACTGAAAACCCCATATGCATAGACCGATGGCACAATTCCACGATTGAATCAACAATGATCTCTTGAGCACAAGGCTCAACATCATTCTCCCCGATTTGATAAATACAGGGAACTGCTGTCAGTACAGGAGGAGCCCTCGAGCAGTGGCGTCGCTGGGGAGGGGGGGGGGTGGTTTGCGGGGGGTGCGGACCGCACCGGGTGACACCATCTCAGAGGGGTGACACCAAAATAAAAAATTGCAAATTTTACAGAGCACACACTGCTCGGTCTAGTCGGATTTCATAAGCGGATAACCGATCATAGTTAAATACATGACTAGCAGGCACAGGGTGCCACCATGCAGTCTGCAAGTAAGTTTAATGTAAAAATAACTATAACTTAACGTTGTTACAGGTCTTAAATACTTTTACCTTCTGACCTTCAATTAATTTGTTTTTGTTCTTGTCATTTTTATACTGTGGACTTATTTTAAGAAGAAGAAATCCATGGTGGAAGTCTGGAGGGGTGACACCATGAGTTTACCGCACTGGGTGACACCAACCCTAGCGACGCCGCTGCCCTCGAGAAGTGCGAAACCAGCGTTCCTGGTCTGCCGTCAAAGCGAACTATCCATCCATGATCCCAATTACGTAATGGCAACTCGTAGAAATGACTTAACCTGGAAATTATGAAATGACCACATAATAAAAGAGACATCATCACTTGTCAACAGTCAGAGAACAAATGAGAAACCATAAAGAACCACAGTGTAATGTAACTATGTTTTCATTTACGTCCGTGAAGGAACGAATTTCAATCCTTCTTAGGACGATACAGAGCATGATTAAATAACCAGAGAAACAAATGAATATCATCACCGCTTACAAATTGATTTGACCCCTTCAGTACGCCACAGCGTACAAATAAAACCCAAATATCAAAGAACCACAGACATGCAAGGATATACAATACAACACACATTTGTACAATTTATTATTCTTAAAATATTATACTATTTAATTTTCAATAAATGTTCAAAATTGGCTAGGTTCTAGGAGTAGATAGGATATATACTCACTGAATAAAACCTAGATAGTGTCAGTCCAAAAGGGGATGCATGGAACACTCGCACACACAATAACACCACACAAAGCCGAACATACGATTCTGGTAAGGTCACTATCCAAGAATAAATACTAATAATGGGGAAAAGGGTGAGGCAACCAGCTCCCTGGCCCACAGTCACAGGAGGCGAGAGTAATAGCCGATGTTCGGTATGTGAACATAGGAAAGGAAACCAGGCCCGTTGCTTGCCTGCACTGGCATAGGAGTAATTACCAGCCGGACCATATTGGGATAAATAAATTCTAAACATTGTAATAGAACAGACCAAAGAGCATCCCTCACTAAATGTTCAATGTTACTTATCCTTTATTTAGATCATACACATTGGGTAGACTGTGAAACACATATCTTCTATTTAAAAAAAGACTACACTTAAGAACACAAGGGTTGACTTCTAAGTCCTAACCAGTAAGACATGTTGAGAAAGTGGCTATGCTGTGTCAAAATAATCTAGGTGGCTTTCTAATACCAAAGTTACATCATTATATCATTAATATCAAAGTTACATCGTTATATCATTAATACCAAAGTTACATCGTTATAGCATTAATACCAAAGTTACATCGTTATATCATTAATACCAAAGTTACATCGTTTTAGCATTAATACCAAAGTTACATCGTTATATCATTAATACCAAAGTTACATCATTATATCATTAATATCAAAGTTACACCATGATATCATTAATACCAAAGTTACACCATGATATCATTAATAACAAAATTACATCACTATATATCATTAATACCAAAGTTAAATCATTATATCATTAATACCACAAAAAAATCATTATATTATTAATACGAAAGTTACATCATTATGTCATTACTGACAAAATTAAATAATTATATTGTTACGTGTCTAGGCTCTTAACGAAAGTAACAAGAAAAAAGTGAAGTCAACAAGCTGTGTAAAATTTAACAAATAATTTATTTCCATTGAAAAACAAGGTAAAAATGAGAAAAAGAACTTAAGGTTTTATGAATCAAATCCAAAATAATCCAAGAATTAAATTTTTTAGAAGTCTTAGTAATAAAAAGTCCTAATGAAACTGAGTTCGAATCCCGATGAAATCCAAAATGGAAGGCGATGACGTATGCTGTGGCCAGCGTCGTACTGATGTGTCAGCAGTTCTTTGCTGAATCACAGAAAATATTATTCCAGTTTTTGAATTCTGTACAAACTTCTACAAATGTCCTTGTCCAAGAATTAATTTAGATCACTAGTATTTCCAGGGAAAACAGTCTCGGAATCCAAATAATTCTAAGAAAAAAAGTTAATTAGCCCCAAACTGGTAACAACATAAAACACTTTTAACTTCTCAAATGTTAAGGCAAGAATGACAATTCTTTCACAAAACATTAGCAATAAATGTAACTAAAACGCAAAACAGATTTTCGGATGGAGGTCAAGAGTTCATCATTCTGGGAAAACCAAACGTTTGGAACAATAAACACGTTTTTTTATCACGTACTCCTATTATGACCTCGATGCCTTTTTATGAATCTTACTCTGAGAAAGAAAGAAAGGTGTTTACCACAACTCTTACTGGATCTGAATTAAGGTCAGGAACAAGGTCAGTATTAGATACAAAGTTTAAGTTATTAGTTGTTTACTTTGCACAATAAAAACATCAGTCAGAACTGAATTCTATTCTAAACACTATCAAATCCAGTAAGCAAAGTTATCTTATATTAGCATGCAATGGAATAGAAAAATGTAAAACTAGCAATCAAACAATTAAATTCAATCAAATATAAATTAAATCAAATATACATAACAATATCATTAATACCAAAGTTACATCATTATATCATTAGTATCAAAGGTACATCATTATATCATTAATATCACAACTAAATCATTATATCATTAATACCAAAATTATATCATTATATCATTAATACCAAAACTATATCATTATATCATTAATACCAAAATTACATCATTATATCATTAATAGCAAAGTTACATCATGATATCGTTAATACCAAAATTTAATCATTATATCATGAATACCAAAGTTACATCATTATATCATTAATATCAAAGTTACATCATTATATCATTAATACCAAAGTTACATCATTATATTATTAATACTAAATATGCATCATTATATCATTAATACCAAAGTTACATCATTATATCATTAAAACCAAAGTTACATCATTATATCATTAATACCAAAAATACATCATTATATCATTAATACCAAAGTTGCATTCATGATGTAATATATGACACTATCCTTCCAGAGTGAGCTAACCCACTAAGATGAATATGCCGATGTCATTTTTTTTTAGCACGTAACGGTTAATGCCGAGGAAGTTCAGATTGTTGTAACCAGACTTCCTCTGCAGACGGGCCACATATGGTGTCAGACAACCAATTATTTTATTATTTATTACCTTCTTGCACTTTTCCCAGCTGAACTCACACCAGTTTTCCAATGACACAATGACTCCTTATGGTGTCAGTGCCATTAACAAAAAAAAAAAAAAAAAAAAGACTTTTCAGGTTTTACTCTGCATTGTTTTGAATTAGAGTGAATAAGCCTACTGGGGTCATGATTCCATTTCTGGCTCATTGAAAACATAGGTCTTGGCCATATTTCATACTTATTTCATACTTATTTCATACTTACTTTACCTGTGCAATTCCACCAAAGTGCTTTCATAATCAAAATAAAAGGCATCTCAAAATAAAGAATGACTCCATAACAATCATTCCAAAGTAAACATTAGTCCCTGTCAGGAATATTAACAGTGAAAGGTAAAGCCAAAAACACCTCTAAAGTTAGATAGAATTACTTGACTCCACACAAAACAGGAAACATTTTATTGTGGTATGACCCCATATTATGTCATTCAAGTACATGTACAAATCAAGCCTCTGTATACTGTCAACCTGCCACAAATCAGCATCTACATTGTGATATTAATTGGTCAATAAACGATGTATTTCATGCGGATTAATGTCTAAAAGTGCATGCTAAGATCAGTAACTCGGACAAAATCAATTTTGCTGATACTAATTTATCCAATAATATATAGATGAAATATGTCATATGCTTTTATATTTTTAATAATACCATAATAATTTAACTGTTATTTAATCTAAGCTTGTTTAATTTACGTCTGTATGGTCTAAAATCTTGAACAAAACTGTGTCGCTGGCTCAGGTGTTGGCGTGAGAGGGCGTTTGAATTGGTGGAAACCATAGAACCTGACTAACGTCAGCACAATTCATATACACATATTTTTTCTATTGATATCAAGCCAGGTTTGATGCTATCAAGCCAGGTTTTATACCTAAATTTATCAGTTTTTAATATTTTTCCGGCGTTTTGCACTTCGCACATTCATTAGACATGTCGTTAAAAATGAAAATGAATATGGTAGAAGAATTTAGATGTGAATCGAACACATATTAATGATTTCATCTTGTTAGGAACGATTTTCACAAGGTTACCAATCCGAACGCTTCTCGCTCTTTTGAAGAATTGTCACTGAAGAGTTTGCCAGGAATCACAACGCATTATGTGTTTGAATAATAGCTGGCCTAACATTCCTCAGTGAATATATTTTCAGGAGGATGTGCTCATGTTTCCTTGTAATATGACAGTTTTTCATGCAAAGTATAAATCTTGGTATATGCTACTACTTAATTAGCCTTTCGTAATTGTCTGGGTAAATAGGTCAGAGCTAGTGAACCTATACGTCACGTGTTGTCATCCATTTTTTGCATCCATTTTTTTTTACGGTGAGCGTTAGTCCTGTAATCACACGATAGCTTCGGTACATATTTGTCACAGCGGCTGTCAATTGCTTAAATACCATTCAGTGTTTCTCAATTATTTCATGTATAGCAGACGTTTTATATGAGCGGTCTGCACGTTGTTTCGATCATCAAGTACCTGTAACTACCATTGATGACATTATAATTGCATATTTGAACCCGACTATGATAATGCTGAAATGATGGTGCATTTTATTAATATATTTAACTAGCATGTGTGTTATTTGGATTTTTAACGTAGTTTTGACAATTTTTCAGCCATATCGCAACGATACGTTTATAATGGTGTCTAGCAGTGGGGCATCATGCCGCAGACATGTAGCATGATGTCCCACCCAGTCACATGACGCAAAATCAAACTGATGCTGTGTAACGATTATATGGTCTTAAACTAAGTAACAGAAAAAGCAAAACCAACAGGTGTTGTAAATGTCAACAAAAAAGTATTTTCCTTGAATACAAAAGTGAAAACTTAAAACAGAACTTACAGTATTAAGTATAAGCATTTCAACTTATATCTCTCACAACTAAACGTGATTCCTTTTTTACATGGTCTTCTTTATATACAGTGTTTTCTGCCTTTTTACACAAAAAATGCCCTGGACCTAGGTCATTTCCGATGGAAATTTCCATCAAATTCGTAAACAATATCAGGTATGTTTACTAAAATTTTAGCAAACAACCTGACAAAAGTCTGGTAGACATAGAATTTCCAAAGAAAAAAACCGATGTCCTAAACTCAAAGCAAAGTATACATATTTAAAAAAAATTACATTAGTCATGTACTCCCAAATATCAAGCACACAATAAAAATTAAATATAAATAACAGTGTATGCATGTATGTATGTATGTATGTATGTATGTATGTATGTATGTATGTATGTATATGTGTGTGTGTGTGTGTGTGCGTGCGTGCGTGCGTGCGTTAGTGCGTGTATGTATGTATGTATGTATGTATGTATGTAATTGGTTTAATGGTTTTGTCTTGCATATTGCAATTTTGGCAATGAAATGACCGAACTAAACTAAATTTAACAAATGCCGATGTTAAATTTTTTAATTGCATTGTTTAACAATTTTTAAAATTCAGTTTGCATGGGGAAAATATGTGTATTCGGTTAAACATTCATACAAATGAACTAGTGTGATGATGTAATTTTAAATGAATTATACCAATCTCGATAATTAACGCAACAGTTCTTGAGAAAGCTACAAAAAGACTATCCATAATGTTATCAAAGACGTCATGCCAGTTATTAATCAATAATAAGCTGCTATTCAATCACTCGGCTAGATGACTGACTCAGCGTTTATCCTTATGCTAATCAATCACTCGACTAGGCGACTGTCTCAGTATTTATCCTTGTGCTATTCAATCATTTGAGTAGCGATTGACTCGGCATTTATCCCTATATAATTTTTAACGTAACAGTATATATAAAAGGATTAAATTGCACTGTTTTTGCTTCTAGAATCATATATGTCAAAACACAGCAAAGAAAAAATTCGGCCCTAACTTTTGTAAGCTTTATATCCAGTAAAAAGTTAAATTAGTGGAATTAATAGTAAAGACATTGGACTTTAGATATGGTCTGAGTAAACCGCACGTTTTCAACTACTGTTAACAGAATTCTGATCAGTATATTAAATCTCCAAAAGTAAAATAAACTTCTGTTTTGTTCCCAAATTCCCTCGGTGTGGTTAGAATGGTATAAGCTCTCTTAAAGATATTGACACAAAATCTCCACATTGTAGCAACGAAAGAATGCAAAGGACGCATGCAACAAGTTTTTTTTTTGGTATAAATACAAAATAATGTGCAGTTGTATTTGTAACCCTCCTTCTGCGTTTGAACTACGCATGCCTGTTACAGATGGCAATATTGCTGAATAAGCAGACTTGCACAATTAAAATACAGGTGATTTTCTGGATTTATTGCTTGGGCTTTTTCACAGGGAGAAAGAATCTTTGCTATTTCGTAGGCTTTTAAATTAATTTGCACCCATCTGGAATTATAGTGTATTCATGAACTATCTTGAGTGATTTTCTATGCATCATTACAAACTCGACATCCAGAAATGACATCGATATGCTTTTCGTCCAAACTTTAAGGATCGATTACTCTCTAGCCAATTAGTATATAGATAAGGCGTAACTGTGGGTCCTAGTCGTAGAATCTATTGCTGTACTTGTTTCAGGATAATTTTAGAAGGTGTCGCGGAATCTGTACTAAATAAATCATCGCTGCACAAGGGCAGCCGAGATGTTTATACGTTATTAAATGGTATTAGATACTTTTAATATTTCACCTTTAGAATGCCGTTTAGGTCCCTTAGAAAAGTTTAGGATATTTTATACATGTGTGCGTGTGTGTGTGTGTTTGTGTGTGTGTGTGTGTGTGTGTTTGTGTTTGATATCGAGAGAGAGAGAGAGAGAGAGAGAGAGAGAAAACGTAGAGACAGGTGACATCTTGATCAATGGGGTCACCGTTTCGTTCTTTACTGTCATTTAAAAAGTAGATTATTGAAAAGATATGACCATTGAGATAAATATATTTATGTATGTACTATGAAGTATTCCTACCTTATCATGTGTGCACTATGTTTTTAACCACTCCAATTAATTGTGAGAGTAGTAATTCCTAAATTCATAAATTTTCATTATTATCAGAATTGGTAAGTAATATCAAAAGTATGCCGAAATAAAGAAATAAAATTTACGCATGCCAAAATCTGACAACGGTAACCTAAAATTGGGTGTATGACGATGGTGAAAATGTGATTATCTGCCCTTAGGGCAGCACTCGTTTTCATCAGAGGTGCCTGTGAAACCAACTACAGGCAAGTGTTGGTTTCATGACATAGGGCTCGCGAGTTGATCTGACTGATTAGTTTTAAAAAATGACAACAAAAGATAGATGGACAAATGCATAGATCCATATCGGTCGTGGAAATAACGAAAATTTTGATAAAGTGGTGCAATTAGTGAGACATGCAAATTAATGCCTTGTGTGACATTTGGTACCTATGTGAGGAAGGTGATGCCTTTATAGCAGATGGACATAGAACACAATTAATTTTACTATATGTTCTCTACATTTGTTTCTCAGTACTGACCTTTCCACTGTGTGACAATCAATACAAATCATATGTTAATCTAAAATACCTTCAAAGATGACTTTACGGTGAAGTTCTCGTCAAAGGTTGACCTGCTATTTTTTGAGATGCTGGACTGTCAACATAGCAGCATGTAAACATAACACAGATTTCACTTCCGGATCATCAACACGGCCTTATTACTCACTGTGCACTGTCGCCGAAATACACACAGACAAGAACACCCTGAGCTCATATTATCAAGAATAAACAGTTACCTTTAAATCCCTACCAAATATGCATAAATAAAACTCTTCTATCACCACCACAATGAGAGAGAGGGAACAATGTTCTAAAAATTGACTAGAACTACATTCGTGGGTACTGCACAGGAAGTATTAATTGTGACCCGATTCCTGACAGGGTTAGACAATTTTACCTCTATGGACAAAACTTCCATCCGTGATCAAATCAATGTCTCTTAAATACTGCTGCAAAGTTTTAAGGAATTTCATCCATGAATAGGACAGCTACAGGCTTTTAGCTGACACCACTGTAACACATGCACAAGCCAATTCCAAATGGCCGAATTTCAAAAATGCACAAAACTTAAAGTTTAATTGTGATTTTGCTAATCAAGATAAACACTTCAAATAAACTGTAATTAGTTTTTAGTTCTAACACCAATCTGGAAATTACTAGAAATTAAACTTGACTGTTTAACTTTTTTAGAAAATTCAATTTTAAAGAATGATACATATTTTGATATAAAAATTTAAATTTAACTTAAATTTTAATGAAAATTTAAAACCTGAAGTTGACACATTTTGTTATATAGCAAAGTCTCTCCATTCCTTTGTCATAAACATCAATGGTTTTCCTTATCAGATGTGAAGCAATTAAACCAGAGCTTGTCAATGAAAGGTAACACCTGAAATCTGGTAGCATCTAAATACGCAAGCTAGGTCTAACCAAGTACATGACATCATTTCTACCCATGAAGGGGAGGAGTCTTCAGATGTTAGGCTTCCAGTAGTATTGAAGAGTTGGTGAAGTTCTCTGAAACTAAGCTAGCATGCCTTCTCTTAGTTATATAAGTGAGAGAGAGAGAGAGAGGATAATTCTTGTATTTTACATGCAGTTATTGTAACTGAAACCATGAAAGGGTACAAGAAGAGGAAAACAACTTTTTTAAAACCTGGATATATTCCACATAACAAAGGAGTCACATATCTGACTGATGATACTCTACCAAGTTCCAGTACTGCATCTGTTCCAGTGACAAGAAGAATTGATGCAGACAAGTTCTCTCTCACAGCAGTGATAAAGCCGACAAATGGGGGTCTCAAGTCAGTTCAGGGACCAGACTGTAATGGCACACCTGGGTCTGCAAAAATTCTACGACCATCATCCAAAGCAAAACTGGACCTGAAAGAGACAAATTTGAATGAGCACGATGGGACACGTATGATCTGTATGAAAAAAAATGTTGAAATGTGGAATGATATCATTCATCGCCATGGTAATCAAGTCAACATATGTGGCAGACCAGAGTTCCAAATTGCTAATGAAATAAAATGGGGACTTGCTTGGAAGCATACTATGATGTGTAAAAACGGCAGTTTCAAGTCACCAGAGTATAAGTTGTATGAGGAGATAAAAACAAATAAACCTGGCCCAAATCCTGCTGCTGTAATATGATGTTTCAAGCTGGACTACAAGATACACCAATGGGCAACACCAGGACTAGATACTTGCTTGCAGCCACTGACATTCCGCCACCTTGCAGAACATTTATGCAAAGGGCCTCCAACCTTGTAGGCAAAGCAACTGTGGAGCTCAATGAAATGGACATGACAGACAAGCTGAAACTAGTCAGACAAGTGTGTTCAGCATCCTGAGGAAATTAATGTTGCTTTTGAAGCAAGATACAATGCCATTAGCTTTGGACATGAAAAGAAACCTGGTCAAAGTTCACCACAAGCTGTTGGAATTGCCTGCGAAGCTGTTACAGAGAAGCAATACATTGTGGGGACAACAGTAGAACACAAGCTGTGCTGGACTGGAGCATGGCTGAAGGGGAAAGGTTTTGATGTGCAATGTCCAGGAGGCCATGTTGACTGCACAGCAAATCTGTCACCATTTGCACTACATTCAGAGTATGAAATGGCAAGAGAAATGGGAAACAAGCCTGTGCTGCAAGAAATTCTCATTAGATATGCAACAACAGATGGAGATGCACAGGCTGCTGCTGGCTTCCAAAATGCTTACACCATTCTGCATCCAATGTGGAAAGCAGAAAGACTGTCGGATCCCATCCATTTGGGTCGTTTACAGTGCAAACGGTGTAATTCTGCAATATTTAGTGAAAACATGTTTCCAGGAATAAGAACAAGAGAAGGAAAAAGGCTCAAACAGAAAATTGTCAGCCAAGACATTAAATCACGCTGCGGTTTAATCTTCAAGCAAATGATGGAGGACAAAAGTGGTGATGTTACAAAAATTAAATGTCAACTTCCCCAAGTACTGGATGCCACTCTGCGCTGTTATTCAGGGGACTGCTCCAAATGCCGGCATTATTCAAAGGTCTGTGGGGGAGGAAGTACTAACAGCTGGTGGATGCGATCAGCATACATGGGCCCTCATCAAGTGACTCATCTCAACATAACAGTAAATGATAAGAATATCCTGCTAGAAGTTCTGAAAATGAAACTCTCCTGTGATGTTGTAGAAAGACTGCGACTGAACACAAACACACATAAATGCTAGGCGGTGAACAGATCAATCAGTGTTTCATTACCTAAAAATGTGAACTATTCCAGAAACTTTGAGGCAAGAGTGCATTCAACAATACATAGACTCAATAACAGCCTGGGATCATCACTGAAAATAAAAGTGACACACTTGGGAGGTAAACTTTCAACAAGGACTCTGAGATCACTGGAGACAATGGATAAAGACTGCACTTACCATCAGTTGTATCAAAAGCATCTACAAACCAGGAAACGTATTCTAGCAAGACGAGGAAATATGATACAGGCCCATCTGAGGTACAGGACACAGCAAGGCAATAGGAAGTCTGACTACTGCAAAGGACTGCTAGACACCAAGGGCGATCACTCCTATGCAAAGGTTTAGCAGGAGCCGATGGACACTGCAGACAGAAAAAGTTATCTTAATTACATGTGCAAAATGAAAGTGCTCAAAGACACCATGAAGAACACATTGTACAGAAGGGAAAACTGTAGTGGGGAAATCCGTAGGTAACACAACGCATGTTATGTGCAGTTGTGTTACTTACTACCACCTGATGAGACCTATGGAGAGGTCGAAACAGTTTTCTTTGAATATGAAAACACAAATAAAAAAATTAAAAAGCAAAATAAATAAAGATTAAAAAAATCAAAATTAAAATAACACGACATGACTTACTAGACTAGCTGAATGAATGAATGAATGAATGAATGAATGAATGAATGAATGACTGACTGAATGAATGAATGAATGAATGAATGAATGAATGAATGGATGAATGAATGAATGAAATGAAGGAAGGAAGAAAGGAAGGGAGGGAGGAATGTATTTAAGAAAGCACTGTCATACTAGCATGGTCTACTAAAATAAAGACCACACTCTTTCCTTTCTCCTTGTTACTCAACACATCCATCCATCCATCCATCCTTCCTTCCCTCCTTCCATGCCAGACATAAATTGATATGGATGTGGGTGGGTGTAAAGGATCATAATACCTGAATTTATTCCATTTTACGATTTCAACTTTAACATGCAGTTTGGATAGTCACCATGGCCAATGCAATGACCATAGCCTTTGCAATACTGCCTATTATTGTTAATGGAATGACGCTCTAGAATCAGATGATCCACATTCACACACAAACTATTATGGCATAAATGGGATGCATCTTGCTCCTTTGGTATAGTCAGACTTCTCAATTTCACCATCAGTGCCAGTCTGTGAACATGTTTTTTCTTCCATGTGTTTGTCACAGGATCCTTATATGACAATAGGCCATATAATCCATTGGCTGTTACATTTCCTGTCCATATTTACAAACACTATTATGTGCTATTACAGAATTTAATGAGATTTTCGCTGACAGGCTTTGAAAAACATCCTCCATTGCAATTTCTATATGGTGTAGGAATACATTGCAGCTAATAATAATGAGTGTCATCTCCAAAAGATACCATTTCTTTTCTGATTGCGACAGTCAATTTAAATTTTTAAATTTTAAAAATTATTTAAACAAATTAATTTTTTTTTAATTTTAATTATATTTTCTTTTCTGATTGCGACAGTCAGTATATACATGGTATGAAAATCTCATGTGTCTATCATTAATAATAAAATTTTTATAGCGATTTAAAGTTGAATCAATGCTGCCCTGACAGGACATAGAACACAATTAATTTTACTATATGTTCTCTACATTTGTTTTTCAGTACTAACCTTTCCACCGTGTGACAATCAATACAAATCATATGTTAATCTAAAATACCTTCAAAGATGACTTCACGGTGAAGTTCTCGTCAAAGGTTGATCTGCTCTTTTTTGAAATGCTGGACTGTCAACATAGCAG
Organism: Sinohyriopsis cumingii; assembly: GCA_028554795.2. NCBI lineage: Eukaryota > Metazoa > Mollusca > Bivalvia > Unionida > Unionidae > Sinohyriopsis > Sinohyriopsis cumingii. The sequence goes on from CM068836.1 coordinate 74,599,672, forward strand.
CATGTAAACATAACACAGATTTCACTTCCGGATCATCACCAAGGCCTTATTACTCACTGTGCACTTTCGCTGAAATAAACACAGACAAGAACACCCTGAGCTCATATTATCAAGAATAAACAGTTACCTTTAAATCCCTACCAAATATGCATAAATAAAACTCTTCTATCACCACCAAAATGAGAGAGGGAACAATGTTCTAAAAATAGACTAGAACTACATTCGTGGATACTGAACTGGAAGTATTAATTGTGACCCGATTCCAGATAAAGTTTTATGACATCAGACCTAACTACCCCAAAAGGCACAGATCTCATCATTCAACCATTTACAAGTAATAAGAAGCTATCTAAGCGCGAAGAAAAAACAGACTAGAAACATTGTTAATCTAATGATACACGTTAAAGAGCAATAGAGAGGATTACATATTTCCAGCTGATGCAGTGTGTAATGCAAATATTCATGGCAAATCAATCATAAAAAAAAATGGAAAATTTGTGCAAGACGACATTGTGAATATCACGTTCATTCGTGTGCTTGTTTGAAAGTTTCATTCCAGACTCAGTGAACTTGTCCACATCATTAACTTTATCAGCTATACTTTCAATGGACGAAACATCTTGTTTAGTTCATTCACAAACAAATTTAGTCAACTAAAACCAAAACGTCTATTACATAAGTGTACATGGTTTGTTTACAAAGTAGTTCCTAATAGACTATACTATTTTTAGGTACATGTGTCGTGAACTTGCTTGCAATATCAGGGTGATCAGTATCGTAAAATACTGAACGATTCTGACAATGTAAAGTTTACGGAGACAAAAATGTGCATATAACAATCACTTTTACACAGACACCTTACACACTCACAATGTGTATATTTTAATTCATATATATGCTGAAAACATGACAGTTAAATTGTGAAAAGAATTACATGATTTTGTTTCTTTTTAACTCACAAGTTTTCATCATTTAACATACATCTATCTTAGGACTTTCACCAATAAATTGAAAATAATATTACCCAATCACCATGTGGATACCTAAAAAAAATGTAGATTTTTTTGATACCTCAAAAAATTGACGTAGCTGTTTGTGGTACACTTCTGCTTGTCAGTGCTATAGTAAGCGTTTCCTATCCTTGAATGAATAACATAACAAATGAAAAAAAATGAAATTGGATGATAATTATACAGTAATCATCATTTATCTGATATGTGATGCTATCAATGAGTGAGTTGAGGAATTTTCTGGCTTCCTTGATTAAATACAAATGTTCTCATCTATACATGCATAACTAATCCACCTTACCATTTAAACATCACATGACAGGCTAGAGGGTTACAAATCCACTTATATACATTTTATTCAAAACAGCAATAATCCAAAAATGAAAAATAACATTCTATGAAAAAATGTACACCTAAGATCACTGTTATGTCTATTTAATTTGCATTGTTTGTTAGTTTTTTTATTCATTATGTGCTATGGATAATTGAATATGGACTTCATTAGTCCAAACTCAAGTTCATTTTCTACCTGACCTGAATCATTGATTTTGGTTTTGGAAACAATATGCTTATCTCAATCTGAGTCCAGAACATTGGAAATTCCCCATGAAATGCTGGGTCTATCTGTTGTTTACCATATTTTATATTATAAGTTTAGTAACTGACCTTCTAATTGTAACTAAGATTTTATCTTATAAACATTTTAAACCTTCCGGAATGACATTTTTCATTAGATAATGGCTATGTTTCTTAGAAAACGCTAATTGTGACCTGAGGACATGTAGAGGACTTTATAATCTTAATTATCTAGAAATTATTTATTTCTGCAATAACAGCTTTAGTAGAAATCAGTCTTGTTGTTTTGTTCAGTATTTCACTTCGGCTGGAATTTATTGATTCAAATTAGTTGTTCACTGGAAATACAAAGTGCTCATCTAAAATAATATTCTTGGAAATATAGACTTGCATTTATAATGAAATTTAGATAAGGATATATTCTTGAATTGAATTATTGTGATTCAACAAAATAATATTGGCACATTCCATCAAAGGTACATCAACAATTCCAGTGTTTAATTTATTTTTGAATGCCATTAAACTTTATTAAGAATTTTAATCAATAGGACTTGTGTTAGAGAATCAAGGATTATTTGGAATTTAATTCGCGATACCGTGAGTTCTTTTTCACGTTTTTCACTTTCATTCTAGCTAAATAAATTACTTGTGAATTGTACAAATTGGTTGGTTTTCGCTCTATTCTATTACTTAGTTTAAGACCATAGAGTCGTAATATAACTAACATTATTCCAACATACATGCATGTGAACACATACACGTACATGTATGTACCATCATAAGCAATGACATCTTTAGTCCACTGCTCGCTCTTTGTACTTGCCAGAAGTTGTAAGTATGAAACGGCACGCTCTAGAGGACAGGGTAGGTAACCACACTTTCACATTTGTCTATACCCCCAGATAGATACATGATGTAACTATGTTCCTTTAGAGCAAAGACACGTGGACAGACAGAAACATGGGTTTCTATCAATTTATTTTTTGTAAGAGTACAGTCAAACGTTTAGGATAGAATATGGTCACTCTTAGACGCAGTTAGCTGGAATGACAAGGAACATCTCAATTAAATGTATCCACTGTTTGACTGGACGTCACTAAGAAAAGTTTTCAGTATTTATCATTTACGACTTCAGAACAACCGAGACAGGTCTGCATCATTCACAAGTATTAGGCCAAATAGTTTCATCTTCAACCTTGAAACGAGTAAACACAAATATCTTAAATAAACGCAAAAACGAGTCATCAATTACAAAAGTATCTTCGAACATTCAAAAACGAGTTAGCATTTTACACAAGTATTTTTCGTAATTGCCGCCAAAACGATTTAACATTTACACAAGTATCTTTAATAAATGCAAAAATGATTTAACATTTTATACACGTATCTTCAGTAATTTCAAAAACGAGTTAACATTTACTCAAGTATCTTCAGCAACTGCAAAAACGAGTTAACATTTACACAAGTGACTTCAATAAATTAAAAAACGAGTGAGCATCTTACACAAATATCTTCAGTAATTGCAAAAACGAGTTAACATTTACAAAAGTATCGTTAGTAACCGCAAAAACGAATTAACATTTACACGAGTGTCTTTAAATAAATTAAAAAAACGAATTAGCATCTTACACAAATATCTTCAGCAATTGCCAAAACGAGTTAACATTCACACAAGTCTCTTTAAAAATGCAAAAACGAGTTAACATTTACAAAAGTCTGGAGACAAAGTTAATATTATCACATCATATTTTCGGTAATTGGTAGGAAAAGCTAACGCTTGGAGACGTGTTCTTAGAAAACCCTGTCATTCCCGTTTTGTAAAACCTCGTCGTCAAAATTTACACAAGAAACTGGCCTAAAGGCAAAACTTAATCAGTGACTGGAGTATAAAATATGGGTCACTGTAACCTAATTTTAGTACAATGGAGTTGTACATACCATAATGTACTCACAATGTCGTATATTTCTGTGACCTATAATGCCTGCTAAACTAACCCAAATGCAATACTTAACTGAAATCACTGGAGCGTGAGATGTAGGTAAACGGCTATCTCGTATTGGTAAGATATTTGTTTCTCACTAAGACGCTTCTACCACCAAGTTGCAGGACTCTGTGACCATTTATACCCGATAAATGAAACTAAACGCAAATTTTTAGTCAATGTCATGGAGCGCAAAATGTAGGCCACAATGAACTAAATTTTATTCGGTAGCATTGTACCTCAAGACGCACCTGTACACTCTAAGCTGTTTGCTTCTGTGGCCAATAATTCCCGAGAAACTGTCCTAAACGCAAAAGTTGAGCCAAAGTTACTGAAACCTGAAATGTGGGCCATCGTGAACTACTTTTTCTAAAATGGTGTTGAACTTGCTAGATGCCTCTACATACGAAGTTGCACTACACCCGAATAATAATGCTTGAGAAACTAGTCTAAACGCAAAACCCTTAACCAGCGTCAGCGAAATATATGACACGGTGTCCTAATTTTCGCATGACAGGGTTGTACCCACCAAAACACATTTATAAGCCGAGTTGCATGTCTCCGTGGAAACAATTTCTGAGGGACTGACCTGACCGTACGGACGTATATGCGAATTGGGGCATACAAATGTGTCATTGCAGTATATCCAACGTGGAGCATACAAATGTGTCACTGTGCAGTATATCCAACTTGGAGCATATAAATGTCTCACTGTGCAGTATATCCAACTTGGAGCATACATATGTCTCACTGTGCAGTATATCCAACGTGGAGCATACAAATGTGTAGTTTGGTTTAAACATATTTTATTGCCACAATTGGATACAATGGGATTAGGCACAAGTTCAAACAACTTAAAGTAGCTCTGTCCCTACATGATATATGTACTACAAAATATTCAACATGACAAAATAATAATGAAAAATGATGAGAGAGAGAGAGAGAGAGAGAGAGAGAGTGGTTTCGATCCCAGTGCATGAACAAACATGTGTAGTCTATCCAACATGAGGCATACAAATGTGTAGTATATCCATCGTGGAGCATACAAATATGTGGAATATGGGTTCTTGCATTAAATTAATGATATATAATTGGAACAAATGGAGTGTTTGCTTAATTGACTTTGGTGAAATATATGTTGTAGTTGTTCCCTTTAGGTGCAAGTAGTCCACTCTGCTGACTTTAAAAGACATACTGCCTGCTGACTTTAAAAGACAAACTGCCTGCTGACTTTAAAATACATACTACCTGCTGACTTTAAAAGACATACTCCCTGCTGACTTTAAAAGACATACTGCCTGATTTCAACCGTCCTTTCTTACTAATAAAATCTCTCCTATAAATATTCTTGACTGAACCTTAAATATGTCGTTCTTTGATCTTATTTTATGTTGATCTTTTAGCCATGACATTGTAGCACATTTATTATATGGCTTATTTTATGCGTTTGTTTGAGATTAGAATATTTTCACATTGGATTTGACCCATGACGATAAACATTAAGTGCATGTGCCCCCTGACAGTCAATGTAGTACTTGTGTCAACATATGAGTATGACCCATGACGATAAACATTAAGTGCATGTGCCCCCTGACAGTCAATGTAGTACTTGTGTCAACATATTAATATTGTGACAAAGCTGTTATTTCTTAAATGCATAATTAATTTTAAAACTATATTTTAAATTTGACAATATAATTTTGTCTCAGCTAATATTAGGATATCTTATAATATCTGACGTAACTCAATACACAGTGATATCTGAGAGGAAAGAAACTACAACAGACAACAACAAAAAAATCTTTAAAAAATGTGTTGGAGTAATATGGACGCCGCAACCTAGTGCATGTTGTTGTTGTTGTTGTTGTTGTTGTTCTAGGGTTTAACGCCATTTTTCAGCACAGGATAGGCTATACATGGCGGCCAGTATAACTGGTGGAGGAAGAACCCTGGAAAACCCAGGGAAGAACCACCGACCCACGAGAAACTACTGACAGGCTTTCCCACGTACCCACGCTAGCCGATCCTTGGACTAGAACCCACGCAGACAGAGGTGAGATGGCAGTGATCCGGAACGGTGAGCGCTTTAGACCACTCGGTCTACTGCTTGTAGTAATGTCCTAAACATAACACGTGACAAGATTGTGATTTAAAAACGGTGAAAGGTAACACCATATGCAATATAATCTCTTGGTTGTTCATAAATATATTTTTAAAAAAATGTAACCAAAATACTTCGCATATATTGTTTAATCTTTATTTTTGTCAGTAAAAAACAAAGAAAGAAAATTATAATAATGTTTAACCATCATACACGAGGTCTTGTCGATATGTCAGGTGTTGTTGAAATGTTTGTTTGAGGTCCGCTAAATAACGTAAACTTTGGATGGCCAGCTATTTAAGCTGAGATCAAACCCGTGAGTGCAAAATTATAAAGCAAGTATAGGGCTATGCTGGGTGAAACTTCCATGTTGTGTGCAGCAATATTTTACGGTTTAAATGTTGGAAATGTGAAGTTATTTTTCATAAATATTTCTTCGTTAGAAACGCAGGGATAGGTCTGAACAGAAGCTTTTCATTCAGGAGTTACGAATGATTATATCAAAAGTGATATGTGTTTAAATAGCTGTATCCTCATCCTGTAAGCTTCCAGGACGACTGCGTCACACTCCCCATGTTTCAGTGACCACAAATAAGTATCATCCTCATCTTAGTGGAAATGCTCTACTACAAGACTAACTAATCGGGAGACAAAGATTTACTAATAACCGGACCATGATAATGGCTTCCTAACTTATACCAGCTACCAGCGAATTTTTACGTACACCATGACCTAGTCAAATCCAATTACTGCAGTGGCCCGTCTTTAACAGTTAGCCTTCTGTATCCAAAACTATCCAGCCTGCCATATGCTGGGAACGTTTTCCACCTTCTTTGTTCAGTATTTACAACTTCTTTCATAATCAGGCCAGTTTTGGCTGGTTTGGAACGTCGGCCGTATTCAAGCATAGAAATTACGTGTGCTTCTCAAGGAAAGATGTATATATGACATGAATTCCTCTATCGACGTGACCAAATTTGGCCTAAATGCACAATTAGTTCCAGACGAGATTGACCAAAATCAGAAAGATATCCTGAAAAAAATAGTGCCAAGTTAATTGACTTTTTATCAATATTACATACTATGTTGATAACAAGAGGATAGACTTAAAAGTTTACCAAACTGTATAAATTGTTAAAACTGCCCTCTCTGCAATGACGACAGTGATATGAATATCAAATGTCATCTAATTGCATGTCAGTCAAGCACTTGTTAGTTACTTCCCTTGAGTAAATCTCTTTATTATCTTAATGAAAAACAACAACCAGTCAATCCATTATGAAACATTTAGGATTGTCATATACTAAGGTAACCTAGTATGTGCAGAAACTTGCAACGGTCTGTCAGTTATAGTAACAAATGCACAATAATGAATACACATCTTTCATATGTTATTTAGCGAAATTCTAAGTAAAACATGGGCTATAACGCCGCAAAATTTTGTCGGAAAATATAGAAAATCGAACTAGCTCTAAGTTTTCTTGATGAAATGCATCCCAACAAAACTGACCTCCACACATGAAGTTAGCAAAAAAAAAAAAATTAAATTTTTTCAAGCGGAAACGAAATTAGAAATTAGCAACTAAAGTTGCATGACGGTACGGGACGTTACAGATGGGCATAAGCAACGCTAATGCTCCTTCCGTAAGTATGCGAGGTCATTAAAAGTCCTCTTATGGTCATGGTTCAGAAAAGGTTTTCTAAGTACCCGTCACTGGGAAGTATGAGTTACATCAGGTTCTTGTCCGTGTCATCACTTTGCTCAGTAGGTACACTTACAAACTACTTTACTTCAGCTCTTGCGAAACAAAAGCACAAACATGTATGAGTTCTCCTAGTTCAACAGTGCTACTCAGGTCACGGGTATTACCAGTACTTCGTTTATACATTGTCACAGAGATACCAAATGGCGTTTATGAAAGGGAAGATTACTGTTTTGCCACAAGACCAGATCGATTATTACGTTATGACTTCCATTAAATTACGACCAATCAGGTATTGTATGGACATTATGTGCTGCATACATTGATTAGTATGGCGTTCCTTATTTGAAAATTATCGGGAATCGGAGGAGACACTTAAAATACTTATTTCTAATGCAAGCTAGTAACATATTTATTGTGAAAATTAATCACATAACGTTACAAATATTTGCATGTGTCCACGTTTTATATGACAATGTATTAATTAAGTTGTCCATTCTTGTGAATATCGTTGACCTGGGGCTAGCATAATACTGTCTGACCAGAGGAAAAATACCAATACTGATATTCTTTGGTTCTTAGCTTATCACATGTCTAACTCGTAAAGATGTGTGACAGGACGGAGAAAAGGAAAAGAAAATTCATTCACATTAAAATTATGCCTAAATTACCAAAAAGTGTCATTCTAAATGCAAATACCATGTACACGATCGAACGCTAGGTATGAAACTCGAATTTCTCAATTTAGTACACAAAACAATTAGGCAGAAAAGCCAAATGTAGTAGAATATTGACGCATGCTAGATATTAAACAATGTTCTCAATGTGTGCATCGGCATCCATCTGCCCGGCCCAGGGACGAACATGTTGTCGAGTTTGCCTCGGCAAAGCCAATTGTTACCCAGTCAGGACGAGAGGTTTTGCTGAGCCCTGTATAGGTTTTTGACATGTCTAGTTAACGTCGACCATGTCAAAATATCGATCAAATTCAGTTTGTTGTGCGCAAATGTTTTTTCTGAGCACTCTGGGAAAGATTTTACTTGTAAGCTTGTCCTTGGGACTCTAACTCTGTCCTCTCGCTCGTGCAAGCGGTTTCACACAGCAGATCATAGATGATACCTGTATTGTGTACAAACAATCTACTGAATAAATATAAGCATTAAGATTGTAAAGATTATTTTGTTATTTCTGTAATCAAATGTTTATGCCCATTCCATAGCACACATGCAACACACATTATTTATTTTCTCGCCCGTGCAACACAGTTAACTTGAATTTGGGTTCATTTTATTTTATAAATGGTGCATATTCACTATACTATATATAAAACATGAAAAGAAATAAAATAGCAATAAAATTGTTCTAGATACTGCATATCACATTGCTTATAATTCAAGATACTGCATATCACATTGTTTATTGTTCTATATACTGCATGTTACATTGCCTATGATTCTAGATACCGCATATCACATGGCTTATGATTCTAGATACTGCATATCACATTGTTTATTGTTCTATATACTGCATATCACATTGTTTATGATCCTGGATACCGCATATCACATGGCTTATTGTTCTAGATACTGCATATCACATTGTTTATTGTTCTTTATACTGCATATCACATTGTTTTTTATTCTAGATACCGCATATCACATGGATTATGATTCTAGATACTGCATATCACATTACTTATGATTCTAGATAATGCATATCACATTGTTTATTGTTCTATATACTACATATCACATTGTTTATTATCCTAGATACCGCATATAGCATGGCTTATTGTTCTAGATACTGCATATCACATTGTTTACTGTTCTATACACTGCATATCACATTGTTTGTTTTTATTCTAGATACCGCATATCACATGGATTATGATTCTAGAAACTGCATATCACATTGTTTATTGTTCTATATACTGCATATCACATTATTTATGATTCTATATACCGCATACCACATGGCTTATGATTCTAGATACTGCATATCACATTGTTCATTGTTCTATATACAGCATATCACAATGTGTATTGTTCTATTTACTGCATATCACATGGCTTATGATTCTAGATACAGCATATCACATTGTTTATTGTTCAATATACTGCATATCACATTGTTTATGATTCTAGGTACCGCATATCACATGGCTTATGATTCTATATACTGCATATCACATTGTTTATTGTCCTATATACTGCATATCACATTGTTTATGATTCAAGATACCGCATATCACATGGCTTATGATTCTAGATACTGTATATCATATTGTTTATTGTTCTATATACTGCATATCACATTGTTTATGATTCCAGATACCGCATATCACATGGCTTATAGTTCTAGATACTGCATATCACATTGTTTATTGTTCTAGATACTGCATATGACATTGCTTATTGTTCTAGATACTGCATATCACATTGTTTATTGTTATATATACTGCATATCACATTGCTTATGATTCTAGATACTGCATATCACATTGTTTATTGTTCTAGATACTGCATATCACATTGTTTATTGTTCTATATACTGCATATCACATTGTTTATGATTCTAGATACTACATATCACATTGCTTATGATTCTAGATAATGTATATGACATTGCATGTGATTCTAGATCCTGCATATCATATTGTTTATGATTCTAGATACTGCATATCACACTGTTTATTGTTCTACATACTGCATATCACATTGTGTATGATTCTAGATAATGCATATAACATTGCTTATGATTCTAGATACTGCATATGACATTGTTTATTGTTCTAAGTACTGCATTTCACATTGTTTATGATTCTAGATACTGCATATCACATTGCTTATGATTCTAGATAATGTATGATTCTAGATCCTGCACATCACATTGTTTATTGTTCTAAGTACTGCATATCACATTGTTTATGATTTTAGATACCGCATATCACATGGCTTATGATTCTAGATACTACATATCACATTGCTTATGATTCTATATACTGCATATCACATTGCTTATGATTCTAGAAAATGTATGATTCTAGATCCTGCATATCACATTGTTTTTTTGTTCTAGATACTGCATATCATATTGTTTATGATTTTAGATACTGCATATCACATTGTTTATGATTCTAGATGCCGCATATCGCATGGCTTATGATTCTAGATACTGCATATCACATTGTTTATTGTTCTATATACAGCATATCACATTGTGTATTGTTCTATATACTGCATATCACATTGCTTATGATTCTAGATAATGTATATCACATTGCTTATGATTCTAGATAATGCATATCACATTGTTTATGATTCTAGATATTGCTTATCACATTGCTTATTGTTCTAGATACTGCATATCACATGGCTTATGATTCTAGATACTGCATATCACATTGTTTATGATTCTAGATATTGCTTATCACATTGCTTATTGTTCTAGATACTTTATATCACATTGTTTATGATTTTAGATACTGCTTATCACATTGTTAAATTGTTCTAGATACTACATATCACATTGCTTTTTGTTCTAGATACTGCATATTACATTGCTTATTGTTCTCGATACTGGATATCACATTGCTTATAGTTCTAGATGCATATCACACATTGAAATTATTTTTAACATAAGTAAGAGTAAACAATATAAAATTCTAGCTACTGTGGAATTATTTGCTGCATTTACTGCTTAATAGATAAAAATATGACGATAATTTAAGCAAATAATCGTAAAAGATTAGATGAAAACACTGTCACATTTTAACCACATGATCGCGATAGATTCATACAAAATCCCGGATGATGGACGATAAATTCTGGGTATTATTAACAAAATTTTCCAAAGAATAAATACGAATTTTATACTGGTTTTCTATGATCTTCATCTCGTTCTTATACCATTTTCGACGACCTTCATCTCTCTCTTATAACTTTCTGAGTAACTGTCTTCTCTTAGATATAACCTCAGTTAGAGTAAAAACTTCAATTGTCAAAAAAAAAACATAAAGAAAATTGTGACAAGTCTTCAGAAAAGGAAAAGTGTTGAAGCATAAGCAATATTAACCCTAGAAAGACGTTGCGTCAAAAGATTAATTCAAAACCTCACCTGGTTTGTCGCAGAAGCCGTCAACATAGTGATCTTTTTCACTTGTTTGCTTTTGCAAGCAAACGAATACCTTATGAAACTGACTTAGGTTTTTCAAACAGTGCATTTGTGATTTAAGGGAGCAAACTTCAAGTCACCTCACAGTTGAACTTTAGAGTTTCTTCCCATTAGTCAGTGCAAGCCATTCTCGCAGCACGTTTCGTTCAAGATTGCACGTACAGCAGACATATATTTAAATATACGAAAATATATCATTTCTTTTTCTCTCATTTGTTATTTGCTCGTTAGCCTTAGGGTGATGAAAAACTTTTGTCTTCGAGGCAACTAACTTACCGTTCCTTGCAGTCATGGAAAGCAATTTACCATTCCCTTGTAGACAAAGAAAGCAATTTATCATTCCCTTATAGGCAAGGAAAGAAATTTACCATTCCATAGTAGTCATGGAAAGCAATTTACCATTACATTGTAGTCAAGAAAAGCGATTTGCCATTCTCTTGTAGTCATGGAAAGCAATTTGCCATTCCCTTGTAGTCAAGGAAATCAGTTTACCATTCCCTTGTAGTCAAGACAAGCAATTTACCATTCCCTTGTAGTCAAGAAAAGCAATCCTCCATTTCCTGGTAGGCATGGAAAGCAATTTACCATTCCCTTTTAGTCATGGAAATCAATTTACCATTCCCTTGTAATCAAGAATAGCAATTTACCATTCCCTTGTAGGCATGGAAATCAATTTGCCATTCCCTTGTAGTCAAGAAAACCAATTTACCATTCCCTTGTAGTCAAGAAAAGCAATTTAATATTCCCTTGTTGGCATGGAAAGCAGTTTACCATTCCATTCTGACAGATCTTGCAGATACTTTATAAAAATTACTGTTGGCAGTTTGCAATTCGAGATAATGAGAAAAATAATCTTTTTCATCTTATTTTCATCTTTTTTTCGGTGATTGAACCCAGGTTGTAAACTTTGGCAAATGATCCTCATCAAAACATGCATTACAGTCATAGATGGTTTCCATGAATAAAAAAATTCTATGCAAAAAAATGTTATGCCCCGACCAACTGCTCTTTCTTTTTTTATTTCTTTAGTTTTAGAGCTGCGAATGTATCATTTAAAGGTATCTCCTATTTGTGACCGAGTTTGATTTCTTATATATGCAGACAATGTATTGGTCTATATTAGAACGAGTTCTGTTTCTCATTTTGGGTGTAAACGTAAAATGTCGCTTACGGGTATCACTTCCCTTGTGTCATGTTTCTGAGGTTTTTTTCTTCAGTTATTGTATTTATTTACTTATATTAATTTGTGTAATTTTTTGTGTTTTTCATTTTCTGTTTTGATTTTGGATAATGAATCCATGCCCACCGCATGTTGAAGACTATACAGTTTTACAAGCGTGCACATACATTAAGTTTATAAGTCACATACTTATAGTTCACTCATCTTGATTGCTGAAGCCGCAGGGGGACCCTCTACTATTTATTGCTTTATTTCAAGGAAGACTGCGTTCTCAGTCATTAGCAAACCGGACAATTTACATCCGCATTGCTTGCCAAACGGGCTTCAGAGCATCACACATTTTTTTTTTTTTTGGAGAGGATCAGGTAGTGCTGGCAAGGAATATTTTGCCATGCAACATAACGATTGGTGAAAAGAGGTCACGTCACAGGTCACTAGGAACTTGTCAGTTATGGCGGAATTACTGCGGATTATCTCCCATTGCGAAGCTCATCAGTGACAAAACGTCTTTTTGCAGAGGCTCTATAAGACTCATTGTACTAATTCAGTTCTTATACTACTACTAATACTACTACTACTACTACTACTGATAATAATAATAATAATAATACTTTATTCTGTAATTTAGGCCACTGGCCCATATTACAAAATGCAATACCAGTAAATATAATGTGCGCCATGGTTTAAAGAAGTTAAATATGGTGTTCTTCATGACTATAGATTAATACTTTCCAATAATTAGTGCATAATTTTATAAAGATGTTACTATCTCTATGTATAGTATTCACCATTCGTTTAGTTATCAAAGATTCTCTCAGACGAAATTGATGTAGTTAGAAAGAGTTCTTACAATTAATACATATTGCTATGACTCATTAAGGATAGACATTTTCTACAGACGGAAAGAGATAATAAACTTCACTGAAGTATTTATGTCTTACACAGTCGTAAGCTGGACAAACACAAACAAAATGGAATCCATCTTCTACCAAATAAACATTATTTTTCCGGCATAGTTCGCAATACCTATTATTTCTCTCAATCCTGCTATGCCTGCCTGTCTCTATTTTCAGCAAACCTTACTTTTACTAAACCTATGCAAACACTATTACATTATAAATTCAAAAACTTTACGTTTCTGAATGCTCAAGATGAAATATATATTTATCAGTATGGAGAGATCCTTGATGACAGTTTCTGTGCAGAAAAGAAACTCATATCAGCTGTGGCATTTTTAATTGCATGATCTTTGTGTTTGAAACTTGTGCTTTCAATACCGCACCAACCACTCAGGTGTTAATTTAAGTAACGAGTTTTCCAAACTCGTGTCTGTAAAGAGATTGAAATTCCATCAATAAAATAATGTCTGTCTTTTTCAGTTACAACTAGGATAAGCCTTCAAAAGATTCCTTTGCTAAAACGTAACTTTGATTATCAACCAATCCTGGCCAGCCAACCCCATATAGACTCAGAATTTTATGTCCAGCCATTTCTAGACTGGTTCCAATTCTTCCATATCATTAGTACCGTGAGTTCCAAATCGCCTATGATCAGCACGGATACTGCAGGACAATTTTTTTAACCCTTTCTACGTTTGTTCTTAAAACCTTAAAATAATGTAAGTAAACTATAAAATAAAAAAACTCCTCAATTACCCAAATTGTTTTTGAAATCACCTATGCTTTAGTGTGAAGCTGTTGACATAGTTATTCCGGGATAGATATATGATGTAAAGTTGGTTAGGTGCATGTAAGTCTTTTTAATATGTTAATGTTATGTCGATTTTCATCAAAAATACATGGTTATACTGTAGGACTCTTTAATGGTATGACTAAAGTAGGATATACCTAATTACCGATAATAAAAATGATGAACAAAACTGACCCAAACGAAAAACAGAACGAATTGCAACAAAAAATTATGTAAATGAAAAAAACAAAGTTAACAGTTAAGGCAATTCAGCTGAGTATGAAGTACGTTCCTTACCTAGTCGAAAAAGACAGTTACTCTGGAATATTACATCGACCGCCCTCCGACCACCTCTGGTCTATTACGGTTGCATGCCTTCGGGCGTCTAACTAGCCTCTGTCCATATACGTTTTCAGTACGAATACCGTAATAAAACCTCTGTCTGTATAAGTTTTCAGTACGAATACTAATAAAACCTCTGTCTATATAAGGTTTCAGTACGAATACCGTAATTAAAACCTCTGTCTATATAAGTTTTCAGTACGAATACCGTAATAAAACCTCTGTCCATATAAGTTTTCATTACGAGTACCGTAATAAAGCCTCTGTCTATGTAAGTTTTCAGTACGAATACCGTAATAAAACCTCTGTCTATATAAGTTTTCATTACGTATACCGTAATAAAACCTCTGTCTATATAAGTTTTCAGTACGAATACCGTAATAAAACCTCTGTCTATATAGGTTTTCATTACGACTACCCTCAACTTCTCAAGAACGTTCCATCTATATTGCAGGTAAACTTACGTGGCTGATTTAATTACATTTTTGCAGATTTTGACATTTTTGTGAAAATACTAATTCAGTACACCACGCCCAGCACCTACGTCATGTGGAATATGTTAATATAACGTGTAACTCCCTATTGAATCATACAGCTCCTGAGATTTCACTCGAGAACATTATCATAACACAGAAACTCGCTTGAATATCACTTGTTTTGTGTTTTTTGACAAATTCGAATGTACGAGGCCCTATTAGAGAAATACAAATTTATTCCAGAAATATTACAAAGTACAAACAACCTTTGTTCTAATAGCAATGCTTACAGATTGTGAGTTGTATATTTAAATAATTTTACAAAATATAATTTAGTTGAATGTATCAGAACAAAATGAGTTAGCATGCTACAAAAGGACGGTTAAAAAGATAAGGGTTTCCCTCAGAGGCGGCAGTAGGAGTACGCGGGGTCTAGGGCCGACCATGACCGCGCGGGGCCAGAGTATTGGTATCTCGATTGGTATGCTACGATCACGAATGACCATAGACAAGAGATAGACGGGACATCGCCCGCCTAGCCCAACGGCTCCCGCGCAACCCTGCGAAAATTTGAAAAACGGAGATCCAAGTTATCAGACAGCCGTTGCCTGCTAGTGGCGTTGAGAAAATGGCTGCATCGGTGCTGCCACCTGTTAACTGCGTTACGAATTTGACTAAGTTGACTTCACAACTTTGCGTGCATTACGTGCGGCCTGTATCAGCTTTTCCAATTTACCGGAGAATATAGCTTGACAAACTCATAAGGACGACCTTAGGCCTGAAGCGCGGGGCCACCTCAAGAGCGGGGCCTGGGGCGATCGCCCCACTTGCCACCCCCAAACGCCATTTATGGTTATCCTAGATACCCCGAAGGGATGAATAATGACTAAATAACATCTATGTAAAGGCTAAGTATGGGTACTTTGGATTGATTTATTTAAAATTACATTTGTATGGGGCATGGTGACTGACTATATATAACTGTTTCGTCATAAACTGATTTTTTTTGTGCAGGCACTTCTCTCTAGCTGTCTGAAAGGGGCCAACTAAAGGGATCTTTAGGTTTTCTTGTCACAAAGGTCTTGGGTAATATCGTGGCTAAGAGACAACGCTGTATCATACACAACTTTTAAAACAGCGTTCCATGAATCTACCGTAGATGACTAAACTTCAAACAGCTTGAAGGGTCAGTGACGACCTTTATATTGACCTATTTCTTTTCCATCATTTGAGTTGTTTTATTTTATGAAAGAGACCCTTGCGATAACAGCTGTTGTAACAATTACTGTTCAGGGTACACAGTGCGTCACCTAAAGCAACCAATACATTTTTTTCACATGCCGTAATTTCCTTACTTTTAAATCGATATGTCTATCAATTAATAAACTTGCACTTGATACAAATAATAACAATCCCAACTTGAATGAAATAAAGTCATGTATTGTATCAATTTCATGCACTACTCTGATACGAATTGTGAAAATCAAATGTATGATAAGAATTGATTTTACTATATCTATATCAATGAATCGCTAATTAACAATACAAAGTAGTAAGGACCAGGAGTGGAGTCAACCAATTCATTTGTTTAATCAAGTTGTGAATTCGTTTAAACCGAGAATCTTTGTTTTTAGAATTAGGAACGTCTGTCGACTGACAGTTCAACTAGTAATTTATAGCCACAGCGGGGTGTAATGGTTATCGAAAGGGTCTAATTACGTTATGTTTCAGTAGAAAGGGGATAGCAGTAGGAAGCGATTAGCAGCTAGATAAGATATTAATTTTCTGATAATAGGAGAAGCATGTATCAGGTGGCAAACTGACCATATTAGCTTAGGTCTGTCGAATTGCGATAAGACAGTATCTGACGTAAAAATAGTGGCATAATTGTCTGATCCCAGGAGAAAAACACCTGACATGTATTTAGGTTGGGTATTACACTTTATTTGAATGGGAAAACCTTTACTGCACAGTGGAAAAGAGTACGGTCTACAACCGAAGAAGAAAGACGAGAGAGAGAGAGAGAGAGAGAGAGAGAGAATAAGTAAAGGTCGGTCTACGACCAACAGTGATTTCAAAAGACAGGAAGTAACCAGGTGATGCTTACATGCCGGCAATTTGAGTTCCATCGATTATATGATGAAATTTGTTTTATCGGTGTAATAGAACGGCTTTTGGTATTTTGCATACATTTTGTAACTTTATTTCTAAGAGAAAGTGAATAATTCAAATGTTATTTTCAATTTGATTTTGTTTATGTAATTGATTAAATTGTTATATTTTTGATACAGGGGTTCTATTATATATCTCTGCTCTGATCTCTGTTATTATATCTATTAATTTCACATATTATTTTATTGCTTACTCGATTCGAGCAAATAACCGTGGTCGATCATCTTCTAGATGACGATAACCAAAGCACCAAATGAAGTGGTGGATCTCTGACATCATCATCACTTTTGTGACAAAATAAAAGTTTACAATATGGCTTTTCTATGCAACAACCGGATATATTTCATTATGTGCTATTGCTCTCAAACTATTGAAATCAATGCATCGCAGATGTGTACCATTATTTATTATATATGAAGTGATTGAAGTTGTTATATTGTATTAGCTGATTGTCATCATACCCTGGCTGTAAATTTTAATTTTTTAAAATAATGTTTGGAGTACTCAAGCCTGACTAGTCCAGTAAATTTGAGGTTTATATATTGCGAGAACTGGAATTTGAATCTTTGTTAATTTCTAGGTGTAAAAGTAATTCCTGTTATTTTAATTTGAGGATGGTTCAGCTTGCAATATATCAACTGCTTTTAATTTTAGTGTAGTTTTCATCAGACGTGCACATTTTGTAACCTAATTTAAATGCCTAATCTAAGAGGAATGCATACCCACAAAATGCTATTCATAGTAAATCCAGTGCAGTTAAAACTTATTCAAAACATTGTTATCGACACTGAACCGTTGTAGCACGACCGTCTGTGTGTACTAAATTATGATATTTTTATCACACAAACACAGGGATTGAAGATGGGATGGAAAGGAATTTCCGACAAAGATTATATTATTTACATCACTTGAATGGGTTTTCCATTATCTGTCACACGCATGCTAACTACTAAACCACGGATTATACTAATTGTCTTTTCACAGTGCCAGTACTTAAATAGAAAGGAAGCAAAGCATTCCTTATACTTTGCACTGCCATTGTTACAGTTGCATCCGCGGTCATAAAGTAGGGCTGACCCAGATTGGAAACTCTCTCATATTTAGTTAAGTTTCTGTATGTAGCAGGACGTGTATAACACACACACACACACACACACACGCAGCCAAGATCAGCTAAAAAACGACATCAACTGTCGACTCACTGTCAAGTGATACAATCGAATAAAAATGAAGTCTGAAATGTATTTACAGGTGTACATTTGTTATTTTTGAATTTTCACAAAATTAAATTAAATAATTATTTGTGTAATTGTTCACTATATATATAGGTAACTTTTTCCATGCATCACACATCGATTTATTGCATGCCTTAGGGCTAATTTGTTATGAAACTGTCAATTTTACATGATGATAAAAGATCATATATATATATATATATATATATATATATATATATATATATATATATATATATATATATATATATATATATATATATATATATATATATATATATATATATAAATATATATATATATATATATATATATATATATATATATATATATATATATATATATATATATATATATATATATATATATATATATATTACTAATAATAATAATAAAAATAATAATATTAATCAATATTTGCCAAATTATTACACCTACGTTACTAATAAACTAAAAAGGGAGCTTAATGAAACATGTATTTTTGAAAGTCTTGTATTAAATTAGCACAAATTGCAGCACATCTTTTGGTTATGAATGCAACCAATGTTTATGTACTCCACCATTCCCTTAATTATCCTCAAATCTTCGCGTCTATTGTACGTGAAATTTCGTATACATTTTTAAAAAGTCATAGTTTACGCCAGAACAATCTGAAATCTAAAATTAAAATTATTATTATTATTATTATTATTATTATTAAAGGGTGAAATCAGTATTTTACTAGTAAATCGACTGATATTCCCAAAACAGTATAACAGGAATTGTCAAGCATATCTTTTTGTAATCAAAAGAACACAGAAAAACGCTTCCTTAATGCATACTCTTCAAAAATGATCTACATGCAGTTTGCTTCCTTGATAATTGTTATGTATATTTAATTTTTATTACGTGCTTGACCTTTCTCCGTAATTGACGGTAGGATTTTGGGCCTACCTGACTAATGTCATTTTTAAAAATATGTTTACTTGGATTTGAGCTCAGGACATTGTTTTTTCCCTTGGAAAAACTATGGTCTGCCTGATTTTTGTCAGGTCGTTTGCTGAAACTTATGTAAACAGACCTGACCTTGTTTATGAAGTTTTGTCGTGTCATAAGTCAGGTGACAGTCTGTATGTAAAATGACCAAAGTAAACAACTATTCATTCCTATTTTAATGTCAGTCTTTGTGAAATCACTTTTGGCTGTGCTCAGACATCAGCACATTCAAGACCTTGAATTGATTCAGAACATCTCTGTTCTATTGGACTTGATATATCAAATTTATGTTTCTTTGGGATTAAATTTAAAATCCCGTTCCTTTTTAAACTTTCACTTTGTACTGTACGGAAAGAAATTATCTGTTGAATTTTACTAAACTTCATGGTTTAGCATTTTCTGTTACTTAGTCTAAGACCATAGAGTCGTGACAGAAATGTAATTTGATGTCGTATTAGACAGGTTTGGTTGCAAGATAAATATTATTTTGAGGTCATACTAGACTGGTTTGGTTGCAACAAAAATGTGATTTGAGGTCATAATAGACAAGTTTGGTTGCAACAGCACCCTATTGGGTACATTGCTGTCTATGTTATGTTAAAAATCCAAATTTCAACATGGATCTATAATCAAACCTTTCCTTTTGAAAGCATATTTGTATATATTGTATATATCGTTTCTGACTGTTGCAATCTTCCTTTAACTGTTAATTTAATTAGATGCATTATTTCTGTTTATGTCCTTTATGCCCTTTGATTTCCTGTTTATGCCATTACGAGTGCGGTGGTGGCACATGGTGTTATCTTTTTATGCCCCAGCTCGAATGAGGCAGTGGCATTTAGTGTTGCCTTTTCATGCCCTAACACGAGTGTGGTAATTGCAGAAAGTGTTAAATTTTTAACCCTTAACACGAGTACGGTAGTGGCATTAAGTGTTGCCTTTTCATGCCCTAACACGAGTGTTGTAGTCGCAGATGTTGTTACATTTTCATTCTCCAACAGGAGTGTGATAGTGACATTAAGTGTTGTCCTTTCATGCCCTAACACGAGTGTTACAGTTGCAGATGTTGCTACCTTTCCATCCTCCATCAGGAGTATGGTAGTGGCATTAAGTGTTACCTTCTTTTGCCCTAGCATGCCGACCTATTGGTTTTTGTCAGTTCATCAAATGTGTCTCCCACTCGTTGATGCAATTTTTAATTATTACTTGTTCTTTTCTTAATCCTATTGTGTAATTGGTTTCTCTCAAATGCCCTGACGCCTTGATATATAAGATGTTTGTCAGCTACATGATACATGGAACAGTCAGTCGGAACGAGTTGGCGATTCCCCTCTGGCGGTATGAGGCACAGATGTTGCAACTGAAAAGGCCGACTATTCTGCAACTATGCTCCTTCCGTCACCAGACTGTGCCTATTGAACTAAAGTAGTTTCGAACACAGTCTAAATGGCAGCAAATTGCATATGATGTTCCTTTCTCGACTGGACGGAAAAGGCAAATCAGTTCCAATTGATGAAATGTATCTCGCATGAAGACTCATTTCTCCGCAGGCTAGCCCTCTTTAGGGCCTGGCCATTTCATTTTTCTGGATTTTTGTGTAGGAAATTTTCCTGCCCTCAAAAACAACTTGAACAAAGTATTCTTGCTATGATTTGTATCCCCACCCCGATATTTAATGGCGGGTCTCTTAAAAATGGTTGAATACAGAATGACTGACATGGATACTGGTCTATATGGGTTACATCGGGCTCATTTAAGACTGATAAACTATATCAACATCAGACTGGAAAGGCGACAAATGCCAGCAAAATAGAATTTGTCCATATCAATTGCTGCACATCTGCAACGCATAAGGTTTAATATGAGCAGGTCCCTTTTCACAAAGTTACTAATCTGTATGCATTATTCTACCAGGTACTGTATTTTGCCCTTTGAATGGTGCTATAAATAGCAAGTAAGCAGTGCTTATATCTAAGTAAGTCATGGTTCTGTGTCACGGTTAAACCGAAACTTTGTTAAATCTAAGGGACTTTCCGTCGGACCATCCAGGGTATGTTCTACATTATGGCTTCGCATTGCAATCAACAATGAAGCAAAAAGTACACTGCTCTATTCATCAGTTATTTACCCACATATGATACAGCATGTGTTACATTAAACATAAGTTATTTGTGAAAAATTACTTTGCCACGTGACGTCTGTGATTGTTATTTAGTCCAGTCCGTCTATATCTCCTATCCTCCATTCTCTCTCTCTCTCTCTCTCTCTCTCTCTCTCTCTCTCTCTCTCTCTCTCTGGAGTTATATAAGAATAATAATGAGGACTTTGTATAGTGCCTAATCTTTAGAAGCTCTGAGCGCTTTACAACATTAGACAACACCTATAACATAGAAAACATATATAATGATATTATTACAGAAAACAAACACCATGAAATTAGAAAACATAAAAACATGCCGTAAATATTTAAGGTAGGGAACATTATTATGTCTTTAAGTTTGTTCTTGCAGTCGAAATAAGTGAAGTAGTTTCAAAGTGCTATAATAAAAAACTCTTCCATCAAATTTTCCAGCATCGTTTCTACGATCAATAAAACTCTTTTTGTGGACAATGCAAATTTTGTACAATTAAAAATAAAAAACACCAACATAAATCACATTAGGTAGGATGTTAAAAAAACGTGTAATTCTTTGGTGTATCTTACGATTCGCAGTGTAGGGGCAGTCATTCGCCCGTAACCCTACACCCACACTCCAAGAAAAAAATATGAACAAGAAACGCACGGAACCTTTCCGAGAGCAAGATTTCGTTACAATTAGTTGAAAAGTATGCCCTGGAAAGACTTAAATGGAGGGATTTTTTTTCTTGGGGTGTCGCACATGGTTACCAACCAGGGATTCCATCCCACTCACCCCTTGTCTACTTGTTCCGGCCCTCTCCCCTCCCCAAATAATATTCCCGGACCCGCCTCTGGTCTCGGTGTACCCCTTTCGACATTCTGTGCTTCCAGAGGTGGGTCGTAATGACGATTAACTGACCTGTACACCCTCTGAATAACCTGTACACCCTCCGAATATACACTGTAACTGATAATATTTGATTGCACCAAACGCTGTGCCCAGAATACTTCGCTTTGTTGTGTCCTTATATGACGTTGTCAACTAGCGATACGAAACCAAATCATACAAGGGTAAAGGGACGCTACAACATTGAAATAAACTGCTGTCAAATCGAATGTTCTATGAAATGTGGTTTAATTGATAAATATCAGATGGTACACCATGACTGACAAGAGCTTCTTTCAGACCGTACAGTAAAAGAATTACAGCTATTGTTGTTGCAGCTATTCTGAGTTTCCACTGAACTTTCTCCACCCCGTGAAAGATAACTCGAAAGTTAAGTGGGAGGGAAAGGTTATTGCCTGCCTATTAAAAAGTTGGAATTAGGCGAAACACAAAATTGCCGCTTACCACCGGTAATAATCAGCATTGGTGAAATTACAAAATCGATGAGATGATTTATTTTCCTCGCATATAAGAATTAAAATATATTTAGTCTATTTAAATGCCGCTACCCGAATATAAAAATAGTATTTACAGTTGTCCAGATTTGGAAACAAAGCAAATTTGTCTTATGGCGCATTGGTAAAATAAACTAACCCTCTACGCTCGGGCGACCCTGTAATATACCTAGAAATACGGGTATGTCTTAAAGGGGTCATAAAATTTAGACTTATAAAAGAGACGACAAAGGGTCGAAACAGGTCAAGTGTTGGGGGTGGGAGTGGGGGAGTTTCCAAAATTTAAAAAGGGATCCGGCTTTCCTCGAAAGGACTCCAAAGCAAAAGTCTGTGTGTCTATTTACTCGAAATGTGCATACCAACCAATACAGAAGTGCAAGAATAAAACGATGGTCAAATTTCAAGCGACAAGTAATTGTACATTGTGTGTGTGCACGTTTTTTTAATAGCCAAGGGGGTGGGGGGGTCCAAAAAATACCCCGACCCAACTAACTATTCTGATCCGGCCTTGCGAAATAAATATTATTTGTTATGAAAGAGAAAATCAGCATAATTGTCTAAATATCTAAAACGGGGTGGGGAAAGGTCAGAGAAAAATGGGATTCAAACATAATTTTCCAAATATTATTTGTTATGAAAGAGAAAATCACTATTCTACTAATTGATATCATACAGGTGGGATTCCAACATAATTTTCCAAATATCTAAAAAGGGGTGGGGAAAGGTCAGAGAAAGCTGGGACGAACATAATTGTCCAAATGCCTAAAGCGGGGTGGGATAGGTCAGGGCGAACTCGATCTATCTTGCAGGTTCATGTATTTCTAGGTATATTACAAGGTCGCCTAAGCGTAGAGGGTTAGTTTATTTTACCAATGCGCCATGGCCAGTGTCATGGACATGACAATTCGTGTGTGTTGATTAGTATACATACGTCATAAGTCATGTCTATTTTGTATTTAATAAGAAATACGTGTTACGTGCTACAATGCGTACTTTGTTACCACGAGTATGTTTCGAACTAAAAAGACTTCCGCATAGCTTTAAATCTTTTCTTAAAGGGGTCATAAAATTTAGACAAGAAGTAAACATTTGTCAATTCTTACCCAAACCGGAACATTCAGTGGAGTAAACTGGTTTTATAGGAGTGGATATAACCACCAATTCTGAAATGGTGAACATCTAACCCATGCATATAACCGAAGATATTAAATGTCTCTCTCTCTCTCTCTCTCTCTCAGACCGCTCCGGTGGCCGAGTGGTTACAGCGTTCGCCTCGGATGCGGGAGGTCTCGGGTTCGAACACCGGCCGAGTCATATAAAAAAACTTATAAAAATGGTACTAACAGCTGCCTCGCTAGGCGCTCAGTATTAAGAGGTTAGTGTTAGGACTGGTCGGCTTGGTGTCAGGATAATGTGACTGGGTAGGAGACATCGTGCTACATGTCTGCGGTACGATGCGTCAATGCTAGACATCACTATAAACTGCCACACTGCAGTCATCGTATGACTGAAAAATTGTTAAAACTACGTTAAAAATCCAAATCTCTCTCTCTCTCTCTCTCTCTCTCTCTCCTTATATGAAATCTTAAAATTTATACCTAAATTTTATTAGATGGTAACTTATGGCTGAAGGTAATAGGCTGACAATGCATGTTACTAAACTGTCTTCTCTGCGAAATCTCGTCAAGGTACATTCATTTTAAGCCAATTTTTTTATGAGCTTGTAAAGATGTATTGCAAATGAACTGCCCTACCCAGGTTATTTCTTTGCTTTCTCGTTATTTCTCCCTCATATTTTATTGAATAGTGTCTGCAGAAGTGACCGCCCCAAAAAAAACAAAAAACAAACGGTTATATTTAAATTCTAGCTAATAACTGAAGGTAGCAAGGTTGGCTGTAATACTGCTAAAAGATATCCCACCAATAGACTACTGGTTTTGGTGTCTGATTTTTACTTGAAAGTGCTTACATTAATTACCTAACAACGGACATAAGAAAAGTAAATTAACAAAAAAGTTTTTTTTTTTTAAAGAATGCAAATTTGAATCCAATGAAAGTGTTGTTTTTTGCGACAATAAAATAATTCCCTATTTATTATATTGTCTTGACCGCTCCGGTGGCCTAAGTGGTTTTGGTGTCCGCATTGGATGCGGAGGTTGCTGCTTCGAACCATGGCCAAGTCGTACCAAAGACTTATAAAAATGGTACTAGTAACTGCCTCGCTAGGTACTCAGCATTAAGAGGTTAGTGTTCGGAATGGTGGACCTGGTGTCAAGATAATGTTCAGGGTGTGACATCCTGATACATATCTGCGGAATGATGCCCAGCACTAGACATCGCTAAAAACTGCCATACTGCAGACATCGTAGCGATATGACTGCAAAATTGTCACACACATATTGTCTTGTTTAATATATTTTACACATAACACAAGACAATTATAACATTGTTAAGGAACACTGCATAATAGATAGTAATACCGTCCCAGTGAAAGAACACTGCATAGTAGACAATAATACCTTTATTGTTAAAGAACACTGCATAGTAGATAATAATACCTTTATTGTTAAAGAACACTGCATAGTAGATAATAATACCTTTATTGTTAAAGAACACTGCATAGTAGACAATAATACCTTTATTGTTAAAGAACACTGCATAGTAGACAATAATACCTTTATTGTTAAAGAACACTGCATAGTAGACAATAATACCTTTATTGTTAAAGGACACTGCATAGTAGACAATAATACCTTTATTGTTAAAGGACACTGCATAGTAGACAATAATACCTTTATTGTTAAAGGACACTGCATAGTAGACAATAATACCTTTATTGTTAAAGAACACTGCATAGTAGACAATAATACCTTTATTGTTAAAGAACACTGCATAGTAGACAATAATACCTTTATTGTTAAAGGACACTGCATAGTAGATAATAATACCTTCATTTTTATAGGACACATCTGCTGAGCCATAAACTCCGTGATTATAGGGTGGGGTGGAGCAATTAAATACATGAATTTATAAATAAAGTTGGAGTTACGGATTTATTAATCAGTCTAATATTGGGAGGAAAATATCATTCTTACGCATTAACGACAGCAATGTCTCAGAGATGCACACCATTAACAGAGATGCACAATAATATCATACGATACTCAACAATGTCATAACTATACTACACAACAATATGATAACGATACACAAAAATATCATAACGATACACAACAATATCATAACGATACACAACAATATCATAATGATACACATGCATGGATTTATAAAGGTTGAACCAAATAATGTAGGGTATATTATAGTGGGTTAAGTCAACGCCACGAGCTATGTGATGGAAATGGAAAGAGATTCAAGAATTGTGGGAGATACATATAAAAATTAAGAGACATAATTATTAGAATTGAGGAATATTTATTATCAGTTCATGTTTTATTCGATGGTTTCAGATCAGAATAAAATTATTTTTTAAAAATGTTTATACTGTACAAGATAAATTCTGCGTCAAGTATTTTAGTATAAGCCCAGACAGACAGACAGACAGAGTGATACAACGTGTAGAACATGTACTTAATTATTATACCGTATGTAACTTAATGGTCGTCGTTTAGTGTTGCCTTCGTTTAGATTACTATATAGTTTTAATCTTCTGTCCGTTTCTTAAGTTGTGATTGCTCTGTCACGACAGTACTACCTCTACGTGTGACTACCATCTAGCTCTGGTACTTCGTCGCAGAGTATTAGATGGTAATATTTTCTTAAGTTTATAAATGTTATTGGTCACTTCAAATGGTTTATGTGTATATTTTCTGATAGTCATCGTTTAGTTTCAGAGTTATTTGGTTTCGTTTCCCTATGACTTCACCTTGATAAAATTACTATGATACTGGGGTGACATGACTTGTGCTTGACTGAGAAGTTCTAATAGCAAATACAGTTCGGATTATGCCATTAGTGCTTAATTCTATGCACAGAATCCTAATTTTATAGTGGCTGAAATGCTGATTAAAGTCAATGTGAAATGGGGATGACAAAATAAACACGTTTATAAAGTCTGGTACACGGTTGGATAGTGTTATATTGGTTTAGGATTTTTCGCATCAAACTTTGTGTAGGGTCATTGTGGCCTTGGATTCTTAATGAATGAAAAATGTATGTGCGTAATATGGTAAAGTAGGATTTTTTGCAAATTTGGTGGGTGGTACAATGACCGACGATTTTCACCAACAAAATATTTGTGGCGTGTGGATGGTGGTGGGGTGGCCTATGGTTTTACTTGCATTTTATTTGCATCGTGTGGGCATCGGTATATTAGTGATTGACAAATATATAATAATAAGGACGGGTGTGGCCGATTACTCGTCCTCTCGAAACTACTTAAATAAATTTAGCTTACTCCAGTTTTGCAAACTTCGTATAGAACTACTTCCAAGAGAAGAAAGAAAGAAAAGACGACGGTATTTACGTATCGCAAAATTAGACTAAACGAAAATAAAAATGATACTCTTATTTGTTTCCTTGACTTTTGAAGTCGAAAGATGAAAGACGTTATTGAGAACATATGTATCTCCATTCATGTCTTTGGAACCGATTTCCCATTAAGTTATTGAGAAGATATACGTGTCTCCACTCATGTCTATGAGACGATTTCCCATTAAGTTATTGTATCAAACGAAATTATATTGTAAAATATACATTCCATTGTATCAAACGAAACTATATTATAAAATATACATTCCATTGTATCAAACGAAAATATATTATAAAATATACATTCCATTGTATCAAACGAAAATATATTATAAAATATACACTCATCATATAGTGATTGGACGTGAATGTACGTACACTATCCGCCAGATGGAGGATTATTGTTTATTCCTAAAAATTGTAAGCTCTCCTATGCTCACCTGGTTTTATCAAATGGACATACTGATTCGTCTGTACGTAATTTTCATGCGTGAAACATTTTGAACATAGTGAATCATCCGTACGTGATCTGTGCATAATAAACACTGTGAACATAGTATATCTTATACGTGATTTGCGTCTCAAAAGTTCGAGTGAAGAAAAAAAAATAGTTACTGAAGTGAGAATCATCAAGCACGAAAAATGAATATATATAGAATATCTAGCGAGCATACCAGTTGAGAGAGAGAGAGAGAGAGAGAGAGAGAGAGAGAGAGAACAAGAAAGAGAAACAGACAGAGAAAACATACATATACACCTGCATAACCTCTGACAGGCTGATAAAAAGTAAAGATAGGTCAAACAAATGTCTGTTGAGCAAGTGACAAAAGCAAACAAGCAAATGAAAGAACAAAGAATGGATGCCTTATTCTGCATGCGTTGGGTCTAGAGAAGAATCATGCACACGTTTATTTTTGTATGAAGCATCCATATCTATATTTGTACGGTGTGGAAGACAGACAAAAAAGGATGGACAGAATACAAAAGGAAAAAGAGAAAGAATCATTAAAGAAGAATTAAAATAAACTGTCCAAAGACTAGAACAATTGTTACCAAAAAAATGCAGACAATAAAAGATGTCCAAAGTATGTATTCATATGACCACCTACTGGTCATTCTTTTGATTATTCAATTTTTCATTATGAAAAACAACTGTTCAAGTTAAACAATTAAAAAAGCAGCTGTGTTTCTTTTTGCTTCGCATTAATGTATGAACTATGTTAATTTTGGAAGATACATCATCGAGTTTATATAAATGTACCAGAAATTCATATAAGGGAACCCACCAGATATCCATATAAGGAAGCCCACCAGAAATTCATACAAGGGAACCCACCAGATATCCATATAAGGAAGCCCACCAGATATCCATATAAGGAAGACCACCAGATATCCATATAAGGAAGACCACCAGAAATTCGAATAACGAAACCCATCTATGTCGACGATGTGACAAACGGACATAGAGTTTCAACATGAAATTACGATCTCATGTCCTTGTAGTCCGGGCTTACTTTTTCCGTAACAACAATTTAAGTTGACTAAGAAGGTAGTAATTATTGTCCAAATTATATTGTTATATGGGCATTTTCTAGCACGTAGGTGTTAAGCCTCACCTGACGTTTGAACAAGGTATGGATGTGGACCAGTGTTCTGATATGTTTCCTCCCTTCTTATATCTATTATGCACATAAATCGCACTCCTTCTCCTCCTCCTCCTCAACTTCTAAAACTATCACTTTATGATCCAAATCCCCGTGCATCGTGCATATATTAGTTGCATGCATATTTACCAGTCCGTGTATGCCAATTTGGGTTGCATTCAAAATTTCAAAGAGTCTTTTCTGGCATAATTCTTATTTGGATTAAATTGAGCCGATCTGCATTTTGGGAATTTTATTAGGTAATTAAGATTTACTTCATTTAAGTATATGTTCAGGTCTACTTGGGATATAGCTAATCTGCCCAGTTTGTGCATGCAGAAGGCAAACATTACCACAATTACATGAAAATGATGATTCGACCACAGTTACATCCTCCTGGTAATATGCACCTGCTCAACAATTACAAAAATAGTCCCTCTTTAACTAGATTACTTGGCATACTTGAAAACCCCTACCACTAAATTTATTTTTAAAATTGCTTTCTTTCCAGCTAAAACATTTAAACAAATATTGCGGAACCATCAAGTCTTTTGGAAAGCTAATATTTCATTGCCAATAGTATCTCCAAGAAAACCCAGGTACATGTATACATAAGTACATACATACAGACACTGATTATTGCCACCTCTTCAGTGTCATCGACAGATTTAATCCTAACAATGACATTTCCAGCATGACTCGTGTACCAGCAGATGGTGATATTTCTATCCATTGATTAGATTAATTAACGTTCTCCGGTTGGTCCATTTGTTGATAAATAATGGTGTACGATTATCTCCTCTTGTTGGATAGGTTTGGTCGCACATTTCAGTTTCAGACAAAGATAACAATACACCTTTCGAATACATTCTTTATAGGTAACCACCTTCAGAGAAAAATACAAGGTTAATAGGTCCCGATAAAGAGGTGCAACTCTCCTACGGTAATTAAACGCTAAATATTTTTGCTGTTGTAGTTGTTATTATTATTATCATCATCATTATTATTATTATTATCATCATCATCATTATTATTATTATTATTATTATTATTATTATTATTATTATTATTATGTTGTTGTTGTTGTTGTTGTTGTTTTAATAATAATAAAAAATTTATTATTATTATTATTGTTATTAATTAATTAATTAATTAATTAAGAAGAAGAAGAAGACAAAAAGAAGAAACATGAGTAAATTGTCAAGCACACCAAAACCAAAATAATTATTTTGCATACATGCAGTCATGATTTTACAGAACAAGCAGCACAGAAACAACTATAGACTGTACTTGCTTTGCTACAATGAATGAACTTCTTATAAAATAAATATATGCTATGCACGTGCCTTACTACAATTATATGAACTGCTCTTTAAAATAAATATAGACTATGTTCTCTTGATTCGCTACAAGCGAATGAACTGCTTTTAAAAATAAATCTTAGGTATTGGTAAACCAGGTTAATTTACCTGGGTTATTTAAATCTGATTATTACCGTGTTTGGTGACAAAAGGTTAAATAACTCTTTCTATACCAATGGGCGTGACACGTATAATACATAATGGTTGTTTGCATCATCAGGAAGAAGAACTCTCGACTACTTTATTTTAATATCCCATAATAGTTGTAGTAATCTTTAGGGACCGCTATAATTTTATCTTCCAGGCAAAACTGACGTAGGTAAAATATATTAAAGTACCAGCGCAATTTTCACGACTTTACATGTAAATAATTAATGTTTATTCTGCAACCAACATTTACGTGTTCAGATGTTCAGAGCTCCCCTGTCCCTGTTTGCCTTGCCTTCATTCATACTTTGTATAATTATCAGGTGTTTTGTTTTTTGGTTTGTTATATGTTGTTCTTGTTTTGTTTTGGTGGGGATTTTTTGTCGGGAGGGGTATAATAAAAATGAGACCCCAATCTATGCGGAAGTATCTTAAAGTTATACAACCTTCATCACGACAACAATATATTGTCTCATCCATGCATGCATCCATTCATTTATTCATTCCCTAGATAACAGCACCGCCAACACGTGCATGCAAATGTACATTAGACCATTGCGAAAGTAGATACAATTTCTGCAACCTTGATAGGAATGAATCCGAGGAAGAGGGGTGGGCTGCATGGTGGTGTGGGTGGGGTGTAGCCAGCAGCCTAAAAAAAAATGTTCATCTTATGTCATGATACTATTGCCTGCTATCCATTGTAAATCTTTACTTTATTCGAATCGTTTCATATTATCTCATAAAAATGGGTCATGGACGGTAATGGATCAGACATGCCGATAATACTACACAAGCTTGAAAGACTGTTTTCAGATGATTATGCAAGATAAATGTGTTGTCTCTTCCCGAAAAACTACAAATCAGGGACGTCATGGGGAAGGGTTCGGGGGGGGGGATCCCCCCTCCCGAATTGTGCTGTAAAATTGATGTAGCCTACATACGAAAATTGACAAGCCCGTCAAGTTTTGCCCCCCCCCATCAAGTTTTGCCCCCGCCCCCTCCCCCCGAAAAAAGTGGAAATGACGTCCCTGCTACAAATCCATGGCCAAACTAGCGTTATTCACTTATTGTCAATCGTCTCATTGTGTTTGGCCGTGTACTCATGTCCGTCTTCTTTAAATCATTTTTTTTTCTACATCCAGTGTTAGCTAACGGTGTCTAGTTCTCGATGGTCCACGTGGCATTGTGCATGTATAAGAGAGAGAGAGAACCCATCTTCACTGTAAATGCGATGACTGACAACTAACCATGCAAAACAAGCCTTAGCGCTTTCGACCCTAAATGATTCATTTTCAAAGTCAAAAACAAAACACAAAGACAAGACAAAGAGAAAACAAAAACTGTTGAGGTTACAACATATTTACATGACTAGTTCTACAGGAATAAAAGCTTGTAAGCTTTGATGTTGCTACTAGTTGGCTTCAACTCAATGTTGATGCTGAAAAAATATTTGATAAAGAATACAAATCATATGGAGAATAACAGTCCTTTCAAGTGCACTTGACCCAACAAGGTAAAAAGATCCAGTTAATCTGACTATCCTAGTTCAAATGAAGAAATATTATCGATTTCCCCCACTTTCCCCACGGTCTGTCACCGAGGTCCATTTCCTCCACGGTGCGTCACCAAGATCTATTTCCTCCACTGTCTGTCACCGAGATATATTTCCTCTACTCTCTGTCACCGAGATTTATTTCCTCCACTCAGTCGCCGCGATACATTTCCTCCATGTAAGGACTGTGTAGTCATTTTCAGGTACAACTTATAGTCATTGAAACAATACGTTCTAATTTTTTTTTTTTTTTGATGTAATGTGATTATATTAAGAAGACTAACATCTGTTTTTGTACTAATCATTTCCGCTCCTCTAAATCTGCAGGTGTGTCTGTTATAGTGAGCCATTATAGTTAAATTTGCAATCTGACTATAGTATTTGGAATGCTTTTAAACACCTGTCACCTGCCAAAGTGATGATTTTATGATTGAGTCAGAAATGCTTGATTACTATACTTGCTTTTTTCATGTTATTTGAGAACTAGAATTTCTTATCCTAAAAGAACCCTGCCCTCCCCCCTCCAAAAATGATTCGGTTAATCTTATTTGGAAAACATAAAAAAGATTTTCTTACTGTAATCAATCGTTGCATTTAAACAATGTTAGAACATCATCAAACTGCCTCGATTTAGGCAAAATAAAATTAGAAAGACTGTCCCCGTTATAACCACAAGATCTGTAAGCTGTGTCTAATTTAGTGAATTTATGCTTTGTATCCTCGCATCCTCACTGCTTGCATTAAAAGCGTCTAAATGGGATTCTGTCCATCTTTTTGTATGGCCAGTCACCTCTGCAGTTTCATCAAATATGATTGCACAAAAACAATTTAAGTAGATAATTGTTATTTAGTTAGCACAAATATTAGCATCCTACTTTATAGACTTGGTACTAATTTCACATTAGTACCCTACTTCCTTTGTCCGACTGAGTACTCATTTCGCATAAGTACCCTGCCTCCTTTGTCGACCGGGTACTCATTTCACACCCGTGTTCTTTGTGCATAGTGTCAGCTTGCTAGCTAGTACCCTACTTCCTTTGTAGACTGAGTACTAATTTCACATTAGTACCCTACTTCCATTGTCGACTTGCTAGCCAGCTATATCTATATATATATATATATATATATATATATATATATATATATATATAGAGAGAGAGAGAGAGAGAGAGAGAGAGAGAGAGAGAGAGAGAGAGAGAGTTGGATGGATGAATGGATAGATAGATAGATAAATAGATAGGTAGATAGATAGACAGATATATAAATAGATAGATAGATAGACAGACAGACAGACAGACAAGCTTGAATCCTCATCATATAAACGTGTTAGACGGTGTTTATGTTCTAGGTGTTGAATAATCTGCCATATTAATGTAATACTTACTGTAAATAGACTACATTAGTTTATTCATTGTCTGGACATCCACTAATACAAATTTGTGATCAGTACTGCTACTAAACTAAGTTGAGGAATGCCAGAAATCTTTTGCATACAGATTCGGCCTAAGGTTTTAGTTAGGTTTCAATGAAAATTGTGCCGTTCGAGCACCAGTATCGCTGCCACAGTGACCATCTTTAAACTCGTATCACCACTCCTCCTAGACGGATGATCATATCATATGGGGTTTTCACTAAAAGACCTATGATTATGTCTCGTTGATCCATAATGAAAATGATAACAACCTGACATCAAATATGGTCACCATGGCAACCCTCTTCAAAATCTTGTATCTACTCCTCCAAGATGAATGTTCATATTGACATGGAGTTTTCATCATATATTGTAATGTTTAGTCGGTCCCAAATGAAAATTGTGCTAGTGGGGAATACAATGTGGCCACCATGGCAGCTATCTTGAAAATTTGTATAGCTAATCTTCCCCGATGGATGGTCATACTGACACTGAGTTTTCATCATATGACGTATGCTGTAAAGTCTGTCATTCAACGTGGCCATCATCCCGAAATTGTCCCTACTCCTCCTTGATGGCTGTACATACAGACATTTTTATAATGTTGAGTTGTAGAATTTCACTTTCTTGTAAGCAATGGGGCATATGTGTTTCGGAACACTTCATTCTTCATAGTGTTCAAAATTGAGTTTTTAAAATGTTTTCAGAAGGTTGTATGATTGTTACATTAGGAAGTTAAGCAACAACGTTATAAGTACATTCCAGCAAGTTCACTAAATCACGTTGCCTCGTTGTAATACAAAAACGCTGCCACAACTTTTGGTGCAACGCTGCTGTAACGCTGAATTGTTAGCTGAGAAGCAATATACGTGAGAAATATACCGAGTTTCGTAAGGTACTGTCGTCATTCCATTCCAGGAAACAGATGGCAGACCTTCAACAATTGAGTATTGTTAGAAAATTTTCTTTGAGGTTAAGAGACAAGGATAACCTATTTAATAGCAAGATTTTGTCAGGTTGCTTTTATATCTGTTTATTTTATTATTATTATTATTATTATTCCCCGTATATAGGTAGCAATGGGTCTGGGAACCATCCCACTGCCTTCCTCTTATATCTAGTTGTTTATCTGTCATTAACCTCATTCAGTACGAAAACTGTGGGAACTCCCAAAATAATTCGGAAAATCAAACTATACAGGTCAAGGCCAGTCGTGACCATTTAAGTGAGGTTGATATTGGTTTACCGGATCCGATACAAAACAACGTGGAGTTTCCCAGACTGATGCAAGACAACATATGGTAAACAATGTGATCCGAATACCAGCTCTAATGCACGCGGAAAACAATATGTCTTAAAAAATAAAACAGCACATTTTCATGACTATTGGTACACCTAGCTATATACCGATATCGACTGTTGCATAGTTTTAACATTGCAGAGAGTCAGAGAGTCAGTAATTTCTCCTGGATGGAATAATTATCTTCGGATGTTGATGATCACCAGAAACATGTTTTTACACGATAAGGCACTTTTTGTTGTTGTTGGTTATAGACCATTTCATGGTTATTATCTCCCCTGGAAAACACAGAGGGCGTCTCGGAGCAACTCACTTCCGCATAGCTCAATCAATAAAGATGGCAGATGTAGATCAATAAAATGTAACAGACTGCTCACATTCCTCAAGCAAGATATATATCTCGCTATCTTAAAAAGAAATTCTATCAATATTTGATCACTTGCTTTTACTTCTTTTTTCTCTCTAACTTGCGCTTTCATAGCTTTAAAATAAATGTTCTCTGCCCATTGCAGAACTTCATTATCATTCCAGTACTATCTCATGCTCTAGTTTGTATTATTTGATCGTGCGAAATTGTATCGTTGTGTAAAAAGATTGTTACTGCAGTCTATCTCGCTTGAAGAACAATGAAAATGTATTTACTTTTTACACCTGTAATCACTGCAGTTAGTTGAGGTTGAACTACAGCGAGAAAAAGTTATAACTTCTTAAGGTTCTTTTATTATTGATGTAGGCTCTTGCATTTCTGTAAATGTTCATTATATTTTTCATGAAATGACTTGAGTTATATCTAGGAAGGATATATATTTTTTTCAAAATGCACAAATGTCATCCACGCTTGAACAGATGGAATTTTTAGAGTTTACGATTTGGAGAAATATCGATGTTTGACACACTATGCATGTATAGGACATTTGTGGCTCTCATTATCTACCTGTCTGTCTGTATGTCTCTCTGTCCTTCTCATTTCATCTGGTTCATGGGTGTGTATAATCTTGAATGCATGTGTGTTCGCATACATATATTACATAAACATACTTCTGGTTAAAAACGAGTATATAATGGTGCTAAGATAGAAAAAGTGACTGATAGATAAGGACAACAAATATGAAAATTTGTGCGTATCCATTTATTATTGACTTGAAGAGCGTGTTCGTAAATTACAAGCAGTCTCTTTTTTAAATCATACTCTCTGCAATTTTACATCCGGTCACGTGGATCAATATTGATATAAAAGGAGAACCAAAGTAAGAGGACGGAATCTGTGAAATAATTTGATCTTTTAAGTTTACATATTCGATGCAAGGAATGTCGAACAGAATTAAACTAATTTTAAAAAGGCTGTTCCAGATGAGTTTGCTCGTGGCAATCAGAAATGTTGTCTAACGACCAGAGCAAAATTTGAGAGTAATTACAACGTGTAGGGCATAAGCAAGGATAAATCATGCTGAGAAAACTAGCGAGGAATGTAAATAATTAAATATTAGGCTGAATGAATGCATGACTATATTCGACTGGACATAGCAAGAAAAAAAATATCTATACGAGGAAATACTTATTTTTGGTTGTTTAAAGACGGGAGAACCCCTCCTCTCCCACCAATAAGAAAATGACAACAGAAGCATCATTTGGCATGCTAATTAATCTTAATAATGTATGACATTTACACCCAAATATGAATAAATATTCCATCTGCATTAATTACACTCCTTTATCTTCGTGATAGTTAATGTAATTATTGCTTTGTTAAGTTCCTCTGAATACATTAATATACTATGTTCAATTTTTTCAAAAATGTTCTAGTTTAAAATATTCAGCATTACAGATCAGCTGACGTATCGAACTCGTGTTAAAATTTTCTTATCGAACTCGTGTTATAACTTTCTTAACTCGTGTTATGAACGAACTGGTATCCTTGAGAAAATAACTGAGAAAGAAGGATATATCAACGTATGAAAAATGCAAATTGTTAAGTTGGTTTTCGTTAAAGTTTTATGCAGCCAAAAATGTGCAATAAATGTTTAAAATCTGAGAACAAAGTGAAATGTTCCTACAAATGTATCTGAAATTATGGATAATTAATTTATATTAACTGATATAAAATAAATATAGACAGTGTATTTAATTTAATTCGTTGATATCATTTAAGTATGGACAGGAAATATTATTTATTTATCTGATATAATGTAAATATGGACACCGAATCTAATTATATGATGTAATGTCTATACTTATTCTCCTAGTATAAACAAAAGATGGTGGACACATATAATTTATTCATTGGTTTAACCATAATGATCTGTAGTACAGCTAAGATTCCTTCCCTTGTTGACTTTGTTTCGCTAACCAAGCGTAAAACGGTGCGAAATTCTAAACTATCCGGAACTGGAAATTTTTATATTATAAAAGAATTCAAACGATGGTATCTCGGTATTTCAACATTGGTACATTCAAGAACTTTTTTCAATAGATATTGATAAAGTGTGACCAAAGATTTTCATCCACCATGTTGACATTCGATAAGTCCAAGAAAACGGTAGACGACCACGTTTAGATTCCAGTAAATACTTACATTTTTCTCTATGTTCTTTTTTCTTCTTCTTCTCAAGAATATACTTTCTTACTCTGAATTAGGAAATTGAATTATGTTATCAGTCATATTTTCTGTGCGAATATACACATTTCAGACGAATGTATACATATCAGACAAATGTACATATATCTGAGCATACACGATATACAGCAGACACTATTGTAAGCAATCTGCTCCCTCATCTTCAATCCGTCATGGCTGTAACATAACATACTGGACATACTAAACTAAACCGAAATTAATCTTCAGTATCACTGCTTTCACATACCATAGAATATTTATATACTGGACATTAGAAAAGAAAATCTTCAATGCTATAGCATGTTTGTTATTTATGTCGGAAATGGATCTTGTCATTATATTTCCGAAGCCATCTGGTTTATGAAAAGAGATATATGCATTGAGGTAAAGACATCATCATTATTGTATCATTTCTTCATATCCAACAATATCTTTGATAGCAATACAGCTGTGAAATACGCCGTGTTCCGTAAGGTACACTAATAATTCCAATGAAGGAAACAGCTGTCAGATTTTTAAAAAATAGGTTAGTGCTAGAAAATGTGATTTGAGGATAAGAAGGAATACAAAATGTTGGTATGAGTGGTTACTAATTGAGCAACTAGATCTTGTCACGATCCTTAAAGGCATCAACTCTTATTAAATGCGAACACGAAGAGTTTGGAAACTCCCAAATATTGATCAAGAGAGCACTAAAATGACAAGGTTTAAGATCAATCGTGCCTACTTAAGTGAGATCGATGGTGGTTTACCGGGTCAGAGAGTAAACAACATGGATTTCCCAGACTGACTCAGAATACTGGTAACCTATAGTAACAAAGAGATCTGAACGTCAGCTCTAATGCACGCGCCAAACCAAATTTCTTACAGAATATTGTTGATGCCTATTTGTAAAGAAAACAGCATATTTTCACGATTATTTCCCCCTAATTTACACATATATCAACAGATGCATGGTTTTAGCATCGCGCAGAGTCGGTAATTGCACCATGTGGCACTCCATCTTCGGATGTAGATGATCAGAAACGCGTTTATTCAGTGTAACGCATTCCATTTTGGGATACAGATGATCATCAGTAAAATACTTCTGCATTTAAGACATTTCTAATGTGTTTTTTTCTTAAATGTTGAGACTGTTTATAACATAATGAATCTTCCGTGAAAATATAAGTTTGACTATCTTTCTGGAATTAAGACAGAATTAAAACGAGGGCATTTCTGTATTTTAATTTTGATCTCTAAATAACGTTACCAAACTCTTTACATACCAGCTGCATGTAAATGAAACCGTTGTCGCCATTCATATTTTTCTTGTTAAAGTACATTGCTTCCATTGTGTATTCTTTTTGTACTATGTAATACCAGCCAAATGTTCGAGATCAAAGATGGATTTAAATTTTTTTTTAAATACTTCAGTCAAGATGTAGAATGAATTTCTAATTTTGAGATACCAAATTTCTTGTAAATAGAACATGAGAATAGATCCGTATTTTCTACCATCGTGTATTGAGCAATATATAATACTTGCATATTGTTGCAACCTGATATATACGTTCTGTTTGTATTATAATTTGCCCATTGGACACGTTTTTGTTGAAATCGAGATTTACAGTACATTTTTTGCAGCCCTGTGTAGGATGGAATAATGAACTTTTTAAAATTATCCACCCCTACAAATTACTCTTCTATCCAATAACTTCAAGCGTATTCGTTAATTGGTTTATTATTCTTATCCTTGCAGACGGCAGTCATAAATTCATTTAACAGTTTTCGTTGCGTACGAATACATGATCTGAGTGATGGCTTTACGTTATATAAGAGGTTGCGCGCAGCATCCGGCTATTCGGTACATTTATTTTGCTCGCGACATCAAATGTGGTTAATAGTTTAAAAACTTGACCCCACTGAATAAGAACCCTTTGGATTTCTTATGTGTCCTGTGTACTTTTAGTGTCATATACACATAATATAATCGACACGTATATAATTGACACTTAATTCATATGTAGGAAAACCAGGAGTGGTTCACGCCTTTGTGAATGACTGACAACCAAGTGCAAATAAGTAAGTACTATTTTAGGTATGGCAACTTATTGTGTTCATTTTTTTTTGTTGTTGTTGAAGCCTGTTACTTCTACTTGGGGACAAATTTGACTGTACGTATTGTCACTGTGTCCGTTGTTGAACGGAGGTAACCAATCCAACATATTCGACATAATGAAAAACTATATCATTATTTAAACACGTTTCAGTCCTTATATGTGTCATAGGAAATATAGAAACGGAAACATTTTGGTGAATGCTTTTCATTAGAAAATGGCAAAAGGAATTTTCTAAAATGTGTTGTTTTGACTTTATAAAACTGATATGGGTGAAACTTCAGATCTCCAAATCTATTTGCACAAACCTAACTTGCAATGTAATCGTTTATTGTACACAGGAGAGAGAAAAAAAGTTTCTCTACGTTGCGATCAAAAGTAGGGTCTACTTTAGGGGACAAAATTGAGCACACACACACACACACACACACACACACACACACACACACACAGAGACAGTGATACTGTACTGATAGAGCAGTTAATGTTTACATTTTGGCACTGAGAGGCAAAACTATCCAGAACTAAAAAGTCTAAATTAAAGAAAATGAACAAAAAATGAAATAAGAACATTTTTTATAACGAAACCGATTAACAAAGTCGAAAAAGAGTGAATGTAAGCTATCTGCACCACAACGCTGTACTGCTTGGCCTCAACGGAGTTATCTACGTCATTGCTAGATGGTTGGGTTACATATTAAGTCACCTTTAGAGGCACAGTATTTGTCCCTTCTAGCTTTACATCACGGATATAAGTTTTGATAATTTGTTCACTCAAGAATTTTGTATCCCAATAGACAATTGTATGACCAAAGCATTTCCTCCACCATGTTGTCCATCTCTTAGGCCAAGAGAATGCAACAAAACCACGTTCATGTCCCACGAAGCACTTACACATTTTTGATGTTTTTTTGTTGTTGTTGTTTGTTTTGTATTTGTCAAAATATGTGCTCACTTATCTTGAATTGCGAGATTATAGATCGCTCCGCCTAGCAAATAACGTGATATGACGACCTGTTAACCTCCGAAAAACATGCAGTATTTGGCAAAGAAGTATCTTTTAGTATAGGTGATAAGTTCATTACGAGTGATTTGTATTTTTTCTTAAAAATGTAAAAATACCAAGTTGTATAAATTATATTGCAGTAGACAATATTTCTGTTTGTAGTTCAAGTTCATATAATAATACCTACGTGTTTTATTTCTGTAAATAATAATAATACCTACGTGTTTTATTTCTGTAAATAATACAAATCAATTTTAAAGCTGCTTGAGAACACAGACATGCAAAAGGAAATTCACTTCCAAAAATGCTGATCTATAATGTACTTAATATATAATCCTATCCTTATCAATTTATCTGCTTTTTGCTTATGAATTAAAAATATACAACAAAATCTTAAATAATGACTGTTTAGAAGTATATTGTCGAACATAATAATTTTAAAGTTCTACTCACCTCATCAGATGGAATTTTGATCAATGATGTCTGTTGAATATGTAAAGGCATACTTAATATACAGAAAGATAAATATCGAAACCAATGTTTTTGTATTTCTTTATTATTAATTACAATTATGAACCCCAAACCCCAGGGCTCAGTGAGAAAGTAAAAAGAGTCACTCAAGTGTCTCAGAGATCGAGAGTATCAATCACTCTTTTCGGGACGAACCAACATTAATGTGTATATTTTCAAACTTTAAGAAATTTTTTATCTGGGGTTCAGTGCATCCTATAGAAGAAAAAAGATACGCAGCAAATCCCGAAAGTAATGGGGTTTTCCACCCATATTCTAGACACGTTTATTTTAAATATATTTTTCAATTTCTATTTTTTCTTTCTTCAAGCGGTCGATGGGACATGCTTTTCTACATACGTTTATACAAAGACGTATAAGCATCGACATGTTCATTGAGTACATACCACAATTACCGTGTGATTATCAACTGGTAGAAGACATCCGGGACTTGTGGATGAATTCGGACGAGAGTACTTAAAATGTTGTTTATCTGTCTTGCTGATGCAATGCTGTATGGATAGCTATCGCCGTAGTGCTCTCTATAACCCGAATGAACACCTCTTCTGGTAACAAGTGTTTCATCCAATGAGCGTTTAGTTGGATGAAGTACATATGCACTAATGTTTAGACTGCACCTCGGCTATCAACTTCTTGAAACCAGTCATTCAAAACGTTTGACCTTGAACCGCAGCAAGAACTAAAACCGTGTGAGGTAATTACAATCATTTTCCGACGCGTTAAGCAAATAAAACAGTTTAACGGATAATATATGTATGTGAAGACGAACCGATATATATTGCTTTTTTGGTAATTATTAAAGTGTAGATACAATCG
This sequence comes from Sinohyriopsis cumingii, assembly GCA_028554795.2. NCBI lineage: Eukaryota > Metazoa > Mollusca > Bivalvia > Unionida > Unionidae > Sinohyriopsis > Sinohyriopsis cumingii. Next base: position 74,641,777 of record CM068836.1, read on the forward strand.
GATAGCTTGGAAAAGCGTTACCAGCAGCTCCAAATGAAATGGAAGAAGCAGAAAAAGACAACACATCACAAAAAGACGATACGTCACACAAATACAAGAAGTCACAAAAAGACAACACATCACACAGGCTTCAGATAGGCGCTGAAGTTACTGAAGTTAAAAGAAAACAGGTGGAGTAAAATAAAGAAAAATCAAGAAAAAATAGAGAATAATAAAGAGAGAATAAAATAAATGATTGAAACTACTTAATGGACTACATTTAACTAAAATTCATAAGCAAACTGAATTAATAATATACGTTTTCATTTTACTTATATGTACGTATTTGAATGTCTTATTTTCAATGCAGTTTTTAATCTCTCATGAATCAGCGTCGCTTTTTTGTTATCTTGCACACACACGGATATGAATATATATATATATATATATATATATATATATATATATATATATATATATATATATATATATATATATATATGACAAATTGTAAAGGTTAGTATCATGAAATCTCAGCAGTTCTGTTGAAAACTTTTTTTTTATGTCTAATTCAATTTGAGATGATTTAAGAAATTATTTGTAAGAGTCTAATCTGATAAATGATTTTAAACAAAAGTAAAATAAAAGCAGGAAAAAAAAATCATCTAATATGTTTCCAGTCTTTAATTCGGTCCGAACCATTGTTCTGCGATTTGTGTCTGCCGCCCGAAACCTAGCGATAGCCATCCCAAGTTCTCCGATTTGTGTCTGCCGACCGAAACATGGCGATAGCTATCCGAAGCTCTCCGCTTTGTTTTATGCCCTGAATCCATTTAAAAAGTGATGTCACATTTCAGTGATCCAAAACGGAATGCCATTAGAGTCGTTATTTGGACCTGTCTCATTTCATTATGTGTATCATCTATGATCTTTACCGTGAAGCTTCATTAGGCAACTGGCGAACTTAAACCCCACGTCCGAATTTTCACAAACTGACCTTAAACCCACGTAACGTTTTCTGTCCGAATTTTCACAAACTGACCTTAAACCCCACGTATCGTTTTCTGACCGAATTTTCACAAACTGACCTTAAACGTACACCTTTAGAAAGAAAGTCTTAAAATGTAATCAGCAAAAAGCTGGAAAGGAGAGAATGGACAACTCCAATAAATTTCCTTGACAAATTATTGTAAAAACATATGCTGTAATAATAATAATAATAATAATAATATGGGTGATTTTAAACGCTACATACAAAATTAAGCAAATTTTGTTTTCTTATTACCAGAAGTTAACAATTAAATACACTTGCACATGGATGGTTTGTTGCAAATGTACTTTTCAATTACTTTAACACGTAAGATAGAAAATTTACTGGAAGGCACTAAATAACTAGAGCATTCATTTCATTCCTTAGTATAGTGACTGCTACATACCGTATCCTACTTCATTACTCTGTTAGTCCATACTGAAGTTATTCATTTCTCGTTCTAGTCGGAAAATGGACAATGTAACCATTTATTCAGCTGAAATAAACTTTACAACAATTTACAGGATCAGAAAGCATTCAAACCCCACAAAGCAAACTCTACTTAAATTATCTCTTAGGAATGAAATCCAAATACTACTATTATTTGATTTCCTTGCACTAAATAACTCTCTATATGCAGTATTCATTATATTTTCAGATTTTAAATTCTAAACCAATACTTATGTCACCTTAAGTATACAAGAGGAATTCATCCAAGTTTGCCAGACACAGCCACGTCAGAAGCAGTAGTGCAAGCAGGCCGGTGCGGTCAGGTACGCATACCGTTAAGGCATTACGGCAGTATTACCTAGATGCGTTTGCCTATGTTACAGGTAAGTGTTCTGCTGGAAATCAATTAAATAATATTTATTACCTTTTATAAATTAAATTTCAATAGTTTAAAAATATCTGCGCTAAAAGAACATAAGTGTTTCCCTCCAGTCGGATAAACATTTTCTTCTGTAATTTAAAATATATTGTGACTTTAATATCATTGAAAAGACGCCATTTTGAAGTTGCAGGTTACTGCATTTGTATGGGACAATATTAACAAGTTTTTCGGATGGAAATACTGCACGACCTTGGGAGTGCCGTATATTCATCCAACAAAACGAGTTCATATTTTCCCACACAAATGCAGTAACCATTTTATAATATGTTCATTTTCTTATTCTACCTAAGGCTTACTTATATAAACAAAATACACTACACGAAACAAAATAACTGAATGTATGCCGCATTCCAAACTAAATACACAAGCGCAGATTCGTCATTACACAACAACAACATTATTAATGAGCATATAACTCCGCCCAGATATATTTGAACTTAGTCGCGCGCTAGACATAACTTTTGAAAGAAAATGGCGTTTTGGTCTACTTAAAATTGAAATTTAGATTCATATTGTGAATGAATGCCCATTGCAACAACTCTTCCATTTGATATGGAATGAATAGATTTTGGTATTTTTGTCGATTCTACGAAATGTCATGATTATGGACTGGATTCATCTGTGCAAATTCTATATGAAATACATCGGATTGAAATAGCGAGGGAGAAGTGCGTTGACATCTGCAAGCGTGTTTCTGATCTGTCATTGAATATTTGAAATCATAACGTGGGAAAAATATGAAGTCTTTCAATTGCAATTATGGAATATAATGTTTATTTCATTTTGAGTGCAGTAAGGAGGATGTAACTGCACTTGGAATATAGTCTAAATTACAGTACAATTTCGAAATGTGCAACCAAGTTTGAGAACCCATGACATGGCTCGTGTAATTCGGATTTGCAAAACTAAGAAAAGAAATTCAGGATGTAAAACTGTAGGTATATTTTTTGCCATTCTTATTACCAGTTAAAGAAGACAGTTTATGCCTTGTCACTTGCATGCCACTTGTAGGTATCCAACAGTTTTATGAAATCTGGGATCTCCCGCCTAAATCCGAAACATTGTATCAAAAGAGTTAACGCGGAATGTAGTAAAGCAGCTCGTATGTGGCAGTCCACAAAACATATGCTTTAGTTCATTTCAGAAACAAATGTAATCAATCATGATTTGTTTACAAAAAGTGCTGGCCATCTGCGTCCATTGTTTGTTTACAGTAGAAAGTAGATCCTTTATGAGTGCAATATGAAGTTGCGCGCAAGTTCAAGATCGTAAAATGCTGAACGATTCTGACAATGAAAAGTTAACGGAGAAAAAGAATGAGCATATAATATTTTACGATATGTAGTGACACTGACAATATCAGTGCAAAGACCTCTTTTCGCTACTTTAAATCAACCTTAATTTTCAATTTGAAATCAATTCGGTATAGGAAAATGACTTATAGTGTTAAAATTAAAATCAATGCATTTGGTATACTGACAGTATGTACATGGAAATTTTATTCACGAATCTAGCACATACATTTTGTAAATTTTTTTACAAAATGTCATTGTGTAAATTTGTATGCAACTAACAAATTTATCTTATACATCTAATTTATTCCCAGACATTTTGCTTACCGAGTAAAATACATTACACCAATGCACTATCACATCTTTTGTCAATAGAATGATACCTCAATTTCTCATGTATATTTATACATTTATGAAGTTTTCTACATGTATAAAGATATAAAAGATATGTTCGAAACCGCTTCTTATCTTACAATAAGTGTCAATGCCAACCACAAAATGGCTTTAGGTAAATTATTTCTTCCGCATACCCATTAAATATCGAGAGTGCTTGTCAGATTGGAAACGGACGGCATGAAAGTAAGTTCCAACATATTGTTAATATATTTATATATGTATGAAGATGTCGAAGCAACTGCTTAACTCCATTCAGAATGAACTATGTGTCGTAGTCTTTGGTTAAAAAGTGACACAAAGAAAGATACATGGACTAAACCATGGTAAAACCAGACTGTCTCAAAATTCTGAGATCAACAGGATCCTTCTCGTATTCGAAAACGAGTTTTATCCTTCTTACGTTCGCAATCGTTAAGCATTATTCGGCATTTAAATCGAATAATATAATTAGTTTTGTTTAGCAATTTGAAGCAGGACTCAGTATTACGCACATATCTATTTAAATAAACTCAACTCTCCGTATACAAACAGTTTGTTGGTAGAAAGTTTAATATCTAGTGTTATGAGTTTATACTCTTAAAATAAGTAACAGAAAAGAGTGAAGACAACAAGCTTTGTAAAATTTAGCAAATAATTTATTTCACCAGAATACAATGTGAAAAATGAGAAAAAATGAACTTACGGTTTTTCGAATTAATTCTAAAAATAATCCAATAATTAAAAACACGAGTCCTATCAATTAAAAGTTCTAAGTTAATCTCAGCTCAAATCCCGATAACATTCAAGATGGAAGGCGATGACGTCAGTAATAACCTACGAAGTGCAGATGTCTCAACAGTCTTTTGTTGAATCACAGACAATATTACTCCAGTTTTGAATTCCGTATAAATTCCAGTAAATGTCTTTGTCCAAGAATTATATCAGAGCACGTTTGTATTTCCAGAGAAAATAATCACTTGAATTCAATAATTTGAGGAAAAATAAAATTCATCCCAAACTTGTAACAACATAATACAACTTAACGTGTCACATGTTTTAAGCCCGACTGATAGAACTTTTATCAGAACATCAGTTATTCACCTAATTAAGAAGTAAAAACAGATCCTCGGATGGGGGTCAAAAGTAAATCCAGAAGGGAAACAAATAGAAGTTTGTTTACCAATTGAAACATGATACTTGTCACGTAGTCCAGGTATGATCTTGACTCAACTTGCTGATCCTTACTCTAAGAAAGAAAATTTTAAAATTTTTTTAAAAAAGTTGTTTACCAACACTATAACCAATTTTGAAGGTCAGCAACTAGTTACAATGCTTCAATTATGGACAATGTCAAATACAGTAAACGTTACATTACAATAGCATGTAATGGAATAAAATAAAATTAAGTCTAACAAACGAACAATTAAATCAAATATACATAACACAAGTAACCACTTGACCGCGTGTGCACATCATTGGCTCTATCATGCCCAGCACATGAAAACTAAATACTTTTCCCATATTTCTGTCTATAACATTACCAAGGCGTTTCATTGTGTTTTTGTACAACTCTTACACACACACACACGCGCGCGCGCGCAAGCACACCCACACGATTCTTTGGTCTTAAACAAAGTAAGAGAAAAGAAAGAAAGGAAAGTTTTTGCAAAATTCGACAAATTACCTGCAATACAAACTTAAATTTAAAAAAGAACTTAATGTGAATTAAATACCAATAGTCCTAAAAGTTCTATAACAAGTCCAAATGTCACACATTTCAACTGGTATTCTAAATAAATTACGATATTGAATGTGTTGATGTAACTGAAGTATGGAATGTCCTAATGAGGTAAGGGCTTGTAATGTGGCGATGTGGTAACAGTCTTTTGATGTATCACAATAATATAATCCAAGATGTCCCTGTCTGAAATCACAATAATGTCAAAATTAGTGGTTTTGTCCAATAATATTATTGAGCACTTTGTAATTCCAGTGAATAATAAATGGGACATATAAATCCATCCCAATTAAAAATTGAACACACCAAGTAAGTCTGATTCTGCTATATATATTAGGCGAAAATTAATAATTCTAATGTAAACAAGATTTTATACCCCTCTACGTGACCTAGGTCGCAATTACCCTTGTCTGGAAATACTCTGTCAACTACACACACACACACACACACACACACACACACACCGTATATATTTAAATGTTCCATGCTATCGCGCTGGACATGCGCTTTGAATGGGTGTGAGTTCGAACCATATCAATGGATCAGCCCACGTGTGTGTATATGTGTGTGTGTTTCAGTTTTATTATGCATTTATAGTCGATTTATCTTGTCCGTGGAAACATTTGACCAGCATTACAAGAACCATGTAAGACAGGGGAATTGTTACCATTTTATATTTCTAAAAAAATGATATTAGTGTTTAAACATCTCTGAAATACTGTGATGATCTATTATTTACCATTTCTTAAGTGAAGACATACAAAATATACGTACTCTTAACTAATCCCGGTACAGTTACCAAGGTAACATTGATATATATATATATATATATATATATATATATATATATATATATATATATATATATATATATATATATATATATATATATATATGCATTAAAAAGATTGAACTTAATCGCATCAAGATTACAGGATCATTCAGGTTTTTGTTGTGGACACATTTTAAAATAAATATTCTTGCTTGTTGACTAGTTCACTAACGATGCGTCAACAAAATATGTAACCAATAAAGATACCACTCAGTGATATCGACGATGGAAATTTAAGGATAGAAATGATGGGAAATGCTTGACTGGCAATTCAGGAACACGATGTTTAAAAGAAAAAATAATTTGTTTATAAAGAAATTACATATCTCGGAAGAATGGTGTAGAAAGGTGACAATTGTATCACCAATATTTATGCAATAATTTCTTTGGCTTTTTTATTTATAGTTTAATCCAATCTTTCCAAATTTTCAAAATCCTAATTCAGACAAGAATTACCTTTCATCTTTTTTATGTATAAACATTCAACACTATGCCGCTTTTATGATAACTGATTGCCTTCTTTCACCTTTTGCTACACGATAACTCATTTTAGGTGGCAGGGTCCAGTTTCGTAAATTGGCCCCTCGCAAATTTTTTAACTTAAGGCTATGATGTGACTTTTTCAGCTATTATTGTTTACTATTTAAACATATGGATATATTTGTGAACTAGGTGTTTCAGGCTTGTGTTGTTCTTGAAACTGATGTCAGGCATTTACATCTTCCATAGTTACTCGGCAGTATGTTGATAGTGAAATAGCAATAGTCCGCTAGGAAGAAGAGCTAGCCTCCCATAGCAGTAAACACATGGGTTTAGGGCAAGTAGAATATCTCAAAAACGGCTTGGATGACAACTATTTTCAATTTCATCAGCCTGTTTAGTACACACTGTTTTGCAGAATGTCATCTAGGAAACGGGCTTGTGTTTGCACTGTGAGCATCACATGGTGTCAAAAATGACATTCAGACATGAACATTGCAGGTAGAAATTTGGGTTGGGGCGGATAAACTTCTTATGCTATGAACTGCCATTGACTTCTTTCGTCAAGTGGATAATATTCTTTCGCTTTGTTTTAATACAGGTATCCAAAAATATGGACCTTTTTGACTTCACTTGTTTATTTGATTTTTTTATGGTTTGTTTTATACTAGGCCGCTGATTGCGGCATTAAATTTGTACATAAAAATGGCCCCTACCCCCTTAAGGAAAATTGATTAAAATATTTTGGTGCAGTCAGCCACATCTATTATAATTTTCTGTTTCTTTGTGTATATTTAAGTAATTTTTATGCATTAGCTTCATTATATTTCCTTCCTTTTTCCATATATCACATAGTGTTGTATGTAATCCTCTTTGGAGAGGGAGGTAAATGTGTTTTGTACCTCACTGTGAGAACTGTTTACATCATGACAAAGTAGCATATTTTGGGTGTGTGTGTGATTTGAAATTTTAACGTAGCTTTAACAATTTTTCAGTCATACCGCTACGATGTCTGCAGTGTGACAGTTTATAGTGATGTCTAGCACTGGGGCATCATGCCGCAGACGTGTGGCATGATGTCCCACCCAGTCACATTATCCTGATACCGGGACGACCAGTCCTAGCACTAACCTCATAATGCTGAGCGTCAAGCATATTTTGGAGTTAACCTGCTAAATATTGGATCAAAATGGTGACCATAATGTGTTGTCTTGCTCTTTCTGTGGTTGTCAAGGTTTGCACCCTTATTTTTATGAATATTATTCACATTTCAATACAGACACACATAAACAATTGCATAACCTGTCAACATGCATTCTTAAAAGTAATTTAACTCCACAGGAACAGATAGACTTCAGAAGAATCATACATAAGCACACTGTTGTGAATGTTGAATGTCAACGGTGGAACGTTCTTAGAAATAGTGATGCATATGGCATATTGCTTGCTATACTTTGGTGAGAAGAATGAAAGTTTTAGCACACCGACATAATTTCTACCTTCATGACCTCGCTGTGAAGTTGACGTATGAGATTCATATCTCACGCTTCGGTGATAATCGGAAATGTTTCAATGTCATGTATATATCTTGAAATTTCTAGGTTCAGTTAACAAATGGGGAAAAGCTTAAAATTAAGTGGCAGTTTCATGCATTTGACAATACACATACAGTTTCTCCTTTGAAATTCTTGTGTTTTCACTGAATGTTAAAAGTACATCAATATCACTTGTTTCTTTTCTTTTTGCAGGTCTCAGTTTGCATGGTAAAATATTAGGATTATTCGGTTAGTCATGCTGAAAGAAAAAATAGCTTGAATCTCATCCAGATACTCATTTTGACCTAAATGCACAAGAGAGTGACTTTGACGGACATATTTAGCTTCCACAGGAGTTGTTTTATGGTACGTGCTTATCAAAAGCCAAGCCGGTGAAATGCTTTTTACTTTGAACTGAATTTGCCACTGTAAATATTTGTTCTCTACCATATCTTATTATTTACTGTGATTTTGTAAACTCCAGAAATAATTAAAGTCAAATGTGAGTGATTTGGTGTTTGAGAAGAAATTTTTCTATTGAATTGTGTTGAGTAATTGTATATGTGTGGTCAATTCCAGTGGCTATATGTCAATGAATTTATTTGATATGTCATTTTGTAAGTTTAACAGAGTCCGACACATCAGTATATCAATATTCCAGCATGGTCTAATGTTAATTGATTAAACTTTGATCTCTCCATTAGCTAGACTGTTGTTCTGATTACCCTCCCCCCACAAACACACAAACGCACCCACACAACATGATTGCTGCTATTGGCATCTCCAGAATGATAATGAAAGGTTAGGAACTGCTTGTTTTATATCAGTCTAAAAGTACTTCTAAAGCACATTATTTACTTAAACGTGTGATTTCTTTAAGTTTGCTAGAAAAGTTTACAGAAACTTTTCACTTCTGTCACTAACAACTAACATATCATTTCTGTCATTCGTCTTAAAATTTATAACTCCCAAATCTCTTCTTGACACTCATGAAACATTGTAAAGGAATTTTGTTTCTGTCCTGATGATATCGTGGTAAAAGCACTGTAGGTTGCAAACAATTTGAAATCTTTCAAGAAATGCAGTCAGTCATAACTTACAATGTAAATAATGCAGTGCCTTTTGCCGCAATGTAGTCCGTTTTCTAAAAGCATAGTACCATTTTTAGTTTTGCGCACAAAACGTTTTCCTTTATACCATTTTAATAGATAATATCTAAATATGTGATATGTACACAACTTTTGACATAAACCATTTTTAGCCAAATTCTCAAGATGGTTGGGTCCAGTTTCATAAATTGGCCCCTCGCAAATTTTTTAACTTAAGGCTATGATGTGACTTTTTCAGCTATTATTGTTTACTCGTTAAACATATGGATATATTTGTGAACTAGGTGTTTCAGGCTGGTGTTGTTCATGAAACTGATTTCAGCCATGTACACCTTCCATAGTCACTCTGCAGTATGTTGATAGTGAAATACCAATAACCGGCTAGGAAGAAGAGCTAGCCTCCCATAGCAGTAGACACGTGGGTCTGGGGGAAGTAGAATATCTCAAAAACAGCTTGGATGACAAATATTTTCAATTTCATCAGCCTGTTTAGTACACACTGTTTTGCAGAATGTCATCTAGGAAACGGGCTTGTGTTTGCACTGTGAGCATCACATGGTGTCAAAAATGACATTCGGACATGAAAATTGCAGGTTGAAATTTGGGATTGGGACGCATACACTTCTTCTGCTATGAACTGCCATTGACGTTTTTGGTCAAGTGAATACTATTCTTATGCTTTGTTTTAATATAGGTATCGAAAGATATGGGCCTTTTTGACTTCACTTGTGTATTTGATCTTTGAATGATGTTGTATAATAGGCCGCTGATTGTGACATTAACTTTGTACATAAAAACTGGCCCCTGCCCCCTTACGTTAAGGAAGTTCTGTAAGGTTTCATCATCTGACTTCCGATATGACAATAGATTAGACTAATTCCAAGAATTAGGCGTGATCCGGATGCAGTCAATTTAGTCCGATAGAAACAAACACGGATTTTCCCTACATATTCATCAAAGTTTTGATAACAATGGAAGATTCGCAGTTTTTAATAAAGAACAGGTTACACTACAAGCCAAAATAGAATATCTTAGGAACCATATGCACACACTTGCTGATACCCATGGCCTAGAAAAGGTATAAGGCTGTTATTGTGACGATCATTCAGGTACCATATCTGACGTGTACGATTTAGTATATATAACATTAAAATGTTCATAACTTCAACATTGTTCAGTATTTTTTAATAATGTTTTCATTGTATACTTAGAGTTCGTGTTGGATTAATTGTCAAGCTAAAGAATTTTTTATGACGAGAGTCGAATGGGCATGATTATCTTTACTCTGGCGAGATAAATTATATGTGAAGTAAAATAGCAGGAGTGAACTTCTGATGTTCGTCAAGTTTGTATACATTGTACTCTTTTGTACGTTGAGCACCTGACCACATTTTAATCCATGCCCATTCTATCGAGAAAAATACACTTTATTTCTGAGTGGTGATTGTCACCTATCCGTATGTCTGGTCACGAACACCATAACAACTACAGGAAAAAGAGATGGCAAGTATCAGAATGTCCGAAGAAAAAGAGGGCCCGCCGATGGCAGCTGAATACCAGGAACAAAAAGGCCCGTCGATGGCAGCCGAATACCTGAAATATAAGGCCTGTCGATGGCAGCCGAATACCTGAAATATAAGGCCTGTCGATGGCAGCCGAATACCTGAAATATAAGGCCTGTCGATGGCTACCGCTGAATATCAGGTGCTAATGCTCGATACGCTGAAAGTGAGGGTAGTAAATCAATATATGATATTATCATCTCGACCATGCGGGGGTGTGATTTGGCGACGTGACCATAAACTTGATTTTTAGCTTGGTGTGATTTGACGGTCCAACCAGAAAATGAGTTTATGACCTTGGTTATGATAAAAAGACTTCGAATCGGGTTCACAATTCAGCTGAATGAAGTTCACCAAAACCATCGGAAAGGTGATTCTAACTGAACAATATTTCTGGTCAAGAACCTACAAATACACAACAATAATAAAACGAGACGGTAACAAATATCCTGAAAACAGTGGTAGAAGCAAGCACTGCAAGAGTAAGTACATGAATGGAAGTAAGCATTGCGAGAGTATGTACATGAATGGAAGTAAGCATTGCGAGAGTATGTACAATAATAGAAGCAAGCACTGTAAGAATAAGTACATGAATGGAAGCAAGCACGCCAAGAATAAGTACATGAAAGGAAGCAAGCACTGCACGAGTAAGTACATGAAAGGAAGCAAGCACTGCAAGAGTAAGTACATGAAAGGAAGCAAGCACTGCAAGAGTAAGTACATGAATGGAAGTAAGCACTCGAAGAATAAGTACATGAATGGAAGCAAGCACTCGAAGAATAAGTACATGAATGGAAGTAAGCATTGCGAGAGTATGTACAGTAATAGAAGCAAGCACTGCAAGAGTAAGTACATGAATGGAAGCAAGCACTGCAAGAGTAAGTACATGAATGGAAGTAAGCATTGCGAGAGTATGTACAGTAATAGAAGCAAGCACTGCACGAGTAAGTACATGAAAGGAATCAAGCACTGCAAGAGTAAGTACATGAAAGGAAGCAAGCACTGCAAGAGTAAGTACATGAATGGAAGTAAGCACTCGAAGAATAAGTACATGAATGGAAGCAAGCACTCGAAGAATAAGTACATGAATGGAAGTAAGCATTGCGAGAGTATGTACAGTAATAGAAGCAAGCACTGCAAGAGTAAGTACATGAATGGAAGCAAGCACTGCAAGAGTAAGTACATGAATGGAAGTAAGCATTGCGAGAGTATGTACAGTAATAGAAGCAAGCACTGCACGAGTAAGTACATGAAAGGAAGCAAGCACTGCAAGAGTAAGTACATAAATGGAAGCAAGCACTCGAAGAATAAGTACATGAATGGAAGTAAGCATTGCGAGAGTATGTACAGTAATAGAAGCAAGCACTGCAAGAGTAAGTACATGAATGGAAGCAAGCACTCCAAGAATAAGTACATGAATGGAAGTAAGCACTGCAAGAATAAGTACATGAAAGGAAGCAAACACTGCAAGAACATGTACATGAAAGGAAGCAAGCACTGCAAGAGTAAGTATATGAAAGGAAGCAAGCACTGCAAGAACATGTACATGAAAGGAAGCAAGCACTGCAAGAGTAAGTACATGAAAGGAAGCAAGCACTGCAAGAGTAAGTACATGAATGGAAGCAAGCACTGCAAGAGTAAGTACATGAATGGAAGCAGGCACTCGAAGAATAAGTACATGAATGGAAGTAAGCATTGCGAGAGTATGTACAGTAATAGAAGCAAGCACTGCACGAGTAAGTACATGAAAGGAAGCAAGCACTGCACGAGTAAGTACATAAATGGAAGCAAGCACTCGAAGAATAAGTACATGAATGGAAGTAAGCATTGCGAGAGTATGTACAGTAATAGAAGCAAGCACTGCAAGAGTAAGTACATGAATGGAAGCAAGCACTCCAAGAATAAGTACATGAATGGAAGTAAGCACTGCAAGAATAAGTACATGAAAGGAAGCAAACACTGCAAGAACATGTACATGAAAGGAAGCAAGTACTGCAAGAGTAAGTATATGAAAGGAAGCAAGCACTGCAAGAACATGTACATGAAAGGAAGCAAGCACTGCAAGAGTAAGTACATGAATGGAAGCAAGCACTGCAAGAGTAAGTACATGAATGGAAGCAGGCACTCGAAGAATAAGTACATGAATGGAAGTAAGCATTGCGAGAGTATGTACAGTAATAGAAGCAAGCACTGCAAGAATAAGTACATGAATGGAAGTAAGCACTGCAAGAATAAGTACATGAAAGGAAGCAAACACTGCAAGAACATGTACATGAAAGGAAGCAAGCACTGCAAGAGTAAGTATATGAAAGGAAGCAAGCACTGCAAGAATAAGTACATGAAAGGAAGCAGGCACTGCAAGAATAAGTACACGAAAGGAAGCAAGCACTGCAAAGGTAAGAACAAGAACAGAAGCAAGCACCGTAAGTCTAAGTACAAGAATGAAAGAAAAAAATCTAGAATCAGTGATGGAAGCAAGCATTGCATGAGTAAGTACAAGAATGGAAGGAAGCACCGCAAGACTGAATTCAAGAATAAAAGCTAGCATCGCAAAGAGAAGGTACTAGAATAGAAGCAAGCACTGTAAAAGAATGTACAAGAATAGAAGCAAGTATTGCAAGGGTAAGTAAAATAACAGAAGCAAACATTGCAAGTATAAGTACAAGAACAGAAGCAAGCATTGCAAGAATAAGTACAAGATTACGACAGCAAATTACATTTCTAATATTTGTCTATATATTAGGATTATTATTTTTAGGTACACATGTTTTGACCTTAATAGTTTCTGGAAACAAATTTGTTTACTATTTGATGGAAATATTCATTAAGATGGCTGTCATCCTTGTTTTAAAATTTATTATATTTATTCATTCCATATTTTAACATCAGTCTTAGTGTAATCAATTAAAGTTTTGTTTCAGTTAATATTTGAGAGGATTTATTTACTTCAATCATTCAGTGAAATTACAAAGTGATCTTTGTAATACTAAATCACTATTTTGTAATTATTGTAAATTCGTTCAAGAACATTTGAATATATCATTGTGATACATAAAGACTGTTAGCACATTAACACTATTCCAGCACATCAACACTATTCATTCGGAGCACCACTGGAATTAAATCGGTATACTTGATCCTTTTCGACTTCTGATATAACGTTTAGGACTATTTCGGATTTAATTAACATAACTGTGTGTTCTTTTTAAATTTTCACTTTGTGTTCTATGGAAGTACAATGTTGGATGAATTTTACAAAACTTTGCGGTTTTTATTCTTTTCTGTTACTTAGTTTAAGACCATAGAAACGTAACAAAACAATCACTGTAAGAGTAAGTACAAGAATGAAAGCAAGCATGGCAAGAGAAAGTACACGAAAGGAAGCAAGCATTGCAAAATTAAGTACAAGATAGAAACAAGAAATCCATGATTAAGTACAATAATAAAAGCAAGCATTGCAAGAGAGAAAGTACACGAATAGAAACAAAACCTACAAGAGAAAGTACAAAAACAGAAGCAAGTGTTTCAACATAAATACAAGAATAGCAACAAGCATTGCGAGAGTAAGTACAAGAATATAAGCAAACACTGTAAGATAAAGTACAAGAATAGAAACAAGAATTGCAAGAGTAATTACAGGAATGGAAGCAAGAAATGCAAGCGTACGTAAAACACTGCACGAGTAAGTACAAGGAAAGAAGCTAATACTGCAAGAGTAAGTATAAGAATAGCAACAAGCATTGCAAGAGTAAGTATAAGAATAGCAACAAGCATTGCAAGAATAAGTATAAGAATAGCAACAAGCATTGTAAGAGTAAGTATAAGAATAGCAACAAGCATTGCAAGAGTAAGTATAAGAATAGCAACAAGCATTGCAAGAGTAAGTATAAGAATAGCAACAAGCATTGCAAGAGTAAGTATAAGAATAGCAACAAGCATTGTAAGAATAAGTATAAGAATAGCAACAAGCATTGCAAGAGTAAGTATAAGAATAGCAACAAGCATTGCAAGAGTAAGTATAAGAATAGTAACAAGCATTGCAAGAGTAAGTATAAGAATAGCAACAAGCATTGCAAGAATAAGTATAAGAATAGCAACAAGCATTGTAAGAGTAAGTACAATAAAAGCAACAAGCATTGCAAGAATAAGTATAAGAATAGCAACAAGTATTGCAAGAGTAAGTATAAGAATAGCAACAAGTATTGCAAGAGTAAGTATAAGAATAGCAACAAGCATTGCAAGAGTAAGTATAAGAATAGCAACAAGTATTGCAAGAGTAAGTATAAGAATAGCAACAAGCATTGCAAGAGTAAGTATAAGAATAGCAACAAGTATTGCAAGAGTAAGTATAAGAATAGCAACAAGCATTGCAAGAATAAGTATAAGAATAGCAACAAGCATTGTAAGAGTAAGTACAATAAAAGCAACAAGCATTGCAAGAATAAGTATAAGAATAACAACAAGTATTGCAAGAGTAAGTATAAGAATAGCAACAAGCATTGCAAGAGTAAGTATAAGAATAGCAACAAGCATTGCAAGAATAAGTATAAGAATAGCAACAAGCATTGCAAGAGTAAGTATAAGAATAGCAACAAGCATTGCAAGAATAAGTATAAGAATAGCAACAAGCATTGCAAGAATAAGTATAAGAATAGCAACAAGCATTGCAAGAGTAAGTATAAGAATAGCAACAAGTATTGCAAGAATAAGAATAAGAATAGCAACAAGCATTGCAAGAATAAGTATAAGAATAGCAACAAGCATTGCAAGAGTAAGTATAAGAATAGCAACAAGCATTGCAAGAATAAGTATAAGAATAGCAACAAGCATTGCAAGAGCAAGTATAAGAATAGCAACAAGTATTGCAAGAATAAGAATAAGAATAGCAACAAGCATTGCAAGAATAAGTATAAGAATAGCAACAAGCATTGCAAGAGTAAGTATAAGAATAGCAACAAGTATTGCAAGAATAAGAATAAGAATAGCAACAAGCATTGCAAGAATAAGTATAATAATAGCAACAAGCATTGTAAGAGTAAGTATAAGAATAGCAACAAGCATTGCAAGAATAAGTATAAGAATAGCAAC
Source organism: Sinohyriopsis cumingii (assembly GCA_028554795.2). Taxonomy (NCBI): domain Eukaryota; kingdom Metazoa; phylum Mollusca; class Bivalvia; order Unionida; family Unionidae; genus Sinohyriopsis; species Sinohyriopsis cumingii. The sequence continues at coordinate 74,657,689 of CM068836.1, forward strand.
AAGCATTGCAAGAGTAAGTATAAGAATAGCAACAAGCATTGCAAGAGTAAGTATAAGAATAGCAACAAGTATTGCAAGAATAAGTATAAGAATAGCAACAAGCATTGCAAGAGTAAGTATAAGAATAGCAACAAGCATTGCAAGAGTAAGTATAAGAATAGCAACAAGCATTGCAAGAATAAGTATAAGAATAGCAACAAGCATTGCAAGAGTAAGTATAAGAATAGTAACAAGCATTGCAAGAGTAAGTATAAGAATAGCAACAAGCATTGCAAGAATAAGTATAAGAATAGCAACAAGCATTGCAAGAGTAAGTATAAGAATAGCAACAAGTATTGCAAGAATAAGAATAAGAATAGCAACAAGCATTGCAAGAATAAGTATAAGAATAGCAACAAGCATTGCAAGAGTAAGTATAAGAATAGCAACAAGCATTGCAAGAATAAGTATAAGAATAGCAACAAGCATTGCAAGAGCAAGTATAAGAATAGCAACAAGCATTGTAAGAGTAAGTACAATAAAAGCAACAAGCATTGCAAGAATAAGTATAAGAATAGCAACAAGTATTGCAAGAGTAAGTATAAGAATAGCAACAAGCATTGCAAGAGTAAGTATAAGAATAGCAACAAGCATTGCAAGAGTAAGTATAAGAATAGCAACAAGTATTGCAAGAATAAGTATAAGAATAGCAACAAGCATTGCAAGAGTAAGTATAAGAATAGCAACAAGCATTGCAAGAGTAAGTATAAGAATAGCAACAAGCATTGCAAGAGTAAGTATAAGAATAGCAACAAGTATTGCAAGAGTAAGTATAAGAATAGCAACAAGCATTGCAAGAGTAAGTATAAGAATAGCAACAAGCATTGCAAGAATAAGTATAAGAATAGCAACAAGTATTGCAAGAGTAAGTATAAGAATAGCAACAAGCATTGCAAGAGTAAGTATAAGAATAGCAACAAGCATTGCAAGAATAAGTATAAGAATAGCAACAAGTATTGCAAGAGTAAGTATAAGAATAGCAACAAGCATTGCAAGAGTAAGTATAAGAATAGCAACAAGCATTGCAAGAGTAAGTATAAAAATAGCAACAAGTATTGCAAGAATAAGTATAAGAATAGCAACAAGCATTGCAAGAGTAAGTATAAGAATAGCAACAAGCATTGCAAGAATAAGTATAAGAATAGCAACAAGTATTGCAAGAGTAAGTATAAGAATAGCAACAAGCATTGTAAGAGTAAGTACAATAAAAGCAACAAGCATTGCAAGAGTAAGTATAAGAATAGCAACAAGCATTGCAAGAGTAAGTATAAGAACAGCAACAAGCATTGCAAGAATAAGTATAAGAATAGCAACAAGCATTGTAAGAGTAAGTACAATAAAAGCAACAAGCATTGCAAGAATAAGTATAAGAATAACAACAAGTATTGCAAGAGTAAGTATAAGAATAGCAACAAGCATTGCAAGAGTAAGTATAAGAATAGCAACAAGTATTGCAAGAATAAGTATAAGAATAGCAACAAGCATTGCAAGAGTAAGTATAAGAATAGCAACAAGCATTGCAAGAATAAGTATAAGAATAGCAACAAGCATTGCAAGAGTAAGTATAAGAATAGCAACAAGCATTGCAAGAGTAAGTACAATAAAAGCAACAGGAGTAGTTAAAGGGGATACTTTAGCAACAATGGAAATCCCAGTAAAAATGGTTGTGGGAACGTTTGGCGACAAGGGGAATTTAACATGGGGAAATTTAACATGGTTGGGACTATAAAGCGACAAAAATATTGGGACAGTACAGCGACAAGGGTATGGAACTGTTTAGCGCCAATTCGAATTGACGACATGGTACTGTCCACTGACAGCAGTGTTGCAGGGAGCTGACCTCAATCGGACCAAATAGCGGGTAAAAAAAGCTAGGAAGCTTGGCGGGACGGGACATAGAACTTGAGAGACATAGAAACAGACAAAGATACAGATATATATGACAAAGAGAATAAATATATCTTTTAGAGGCAATGGAGTGGCCCTGAAAAGGGCCGTTGGTTTTTATGTTAACATCATTCCGTTAACACAGAGGGCATTGCATATGTTTTCTTCTTTTCCTCAAACTTCTTCTGACTTCTTAACTGTAGATGAGGACTCGCTTCAGATAGCCTTGGCTCTCCACATTGATCCTTCTTTTCCAAACGCTCGTATCGGTGATCAGGATGCTTGTCTATGATGATTTGACATTCACGGGTAGTCCGTGCGGAACAGCATCCACAGTACGAGGGTATAGGCTTTAACGTTAGACCACATCTTGTGACGAGAACAGGTGAAGGGAATGAAGTGTACTGCGGTTATTAATAGTGGAAGAGCGAATCGAAATGGGTTGAGTTTTTTCACCAATCCTAACACGCGTCACGAAATTCAGTCGCAGTGCGGAGTCTGTCTTCCAATCCGAAAAGAGCTGTCTGTAGCGTCATATTCCCTATATATATATATATATATATATATATATATATATATATATATATATATATATATATATATATATATATATATATATATATATATATATATATATATATATATATATATATATATATATATATATATATATATATATATATATATGCTAGCGTCTTTGCGCAGTGAATCAATGCGACAGAATTTTCAAACATGACGGAAACTAAGAAGACGATGAATTGCTGTTCACCGGCCGTGGAGTCGAAAAGGAATGGCATAACAGCGGCTACCAAAGTCAACACAGTCATACTTCCAGAAGAGACCAATTTTAATTTGGGATTTAGTACTTATTCTCTCTTCTTCGCAAGAATTTGTTCCGGTACCAGCACCTTCGCCACCTTCTCCTTCCTTACCATATGTCAAGGATTTTAAACACAGACAGAAAGAGGCACTGGAGAAATTGTTACAGCAGCAGAAAGAAGCAGAACAAGCTTTTCTCCTTCAACAGCAACCGCAAGAAGAAGAGGCAAGATGAAGGAAATGACAGAAAGAAGAAGAAACAGAGAAGAAACAAGGTCTAAGAGAGAAGGAAGACAATGAAAGTCAAACGGTAACGGTGCTCTTAGACATTTTCGAAGAGTTAATGAGTCTGAAACAAATGTATCAGACTTCTTTATTACGACCCAAGAGAAAAAGACCTTCCCGAACCAAACAGCCCAACCCTGTTACTGCGTCTGAGATACCCACCCTAGTGCTTTCAACCAAATCATTGACAGGATCAAGTCCAGAAGTAGGCCTTGTCCGTGGCAAAGGCTTGAAGCAGTTAAAGACGATTACTGGAATATGTTTTTAGTTAGTTTTTTAGTTAGTTATTTTTAATAAAAAAAAACAAAAACATCTAACGGTCCTTTTCAGGAACACACACCTCTCTCGAAAAGAGATAGTATTAATTTTGACAAAATCAATTAAAACTCAGAATCACTTTTTTTCCCCATGATGCACTTGTGTGAATGAGTGAGTGTAGGTCCTTATTCTAAGAATTCAGAACCAAGAAACACTTGCGTTTTTCTTTCTGGTCTATTCTGGCACAAATTTTACGATACAATATCACAACGTAACACTTTAAAAGTCTATAGACTTCTATGTCTTTGTTCACTCTCCTTGTTTTTGAATTTCTTCACTTTCACAGGTTTTTCCTCCTATTCTTCCTCAGTTTCGTCTCGTGTTTTTTTCTTCTCTCTTTTCTCTTTCTGGACGTGTCGGGGTTCTTCCTTTTTGGAGGGCACCTCTTCTTCCTATTCGGAACCAATCTCTTCCTCATGCTCTTGTTGTTTCTTAGGGAAGTCCGAAGACTAATGTCTTTTTTCTTGACAACGATAACAGGTATCTTCATTTTTGTCTCTTCTGACGCCTTTTTTGCTTTTTGACGGTCTGGACATTTTGTAGCCCAGTGCCCTTTTCTTCTGACAGATATATCAAGCATCTACTTTTATCTTGACTTTTATCTTGACTTTTATCTCGATTTTTATCTCGACTTTTATCTCGAACGCATGGAGAGTAGTCCGTGGGCTTTTCTGAAGAAAACTTTCGTATGACACCTCGCAAAGATCTGATCAGAAGTTCGATCTGTGTGGGCTCTCCCATCATTCTGGTCGGTTTGAGAATGAAATGAATACTGGGATGGACGAAACTGACCCTTTATATAGGGGATACACTAGTCTGACATTGATATAGGGACCCATAGCGTTTAAAATGTAGTCATTGACTGTTTGCAGTCAAGATGAAACGATCACATCATTTCGTGGAGAAAGGAGAAGAACGTAAGAGGTAGAAACGTGATTTATCGCCTCTCACAATAGCTGAAGTCTTGGCTCAAATTCATGTCAGCGATTTTGAAGACGACATGAGTGAGCCAGAATCCAGACCCAGAGAGTCTACACCCAACCACAGTCTACCATCACTGGTAAACCCTGAAAAGTACTATCACATGAGAGAAACGGAAAGGCGCTCCTCTAGAAAATTTAGAACCACAGCCTACATGTGATGATGAAGTTTAAAGATTTCAAGTCCGACGTACCACTGATGAAAGCAGAAGCGTTCATCACCGATGTGTGGGATTCTTTGTTAACCACACTGAAACGGCAATGTGAAGCCAAAAAAGGCGATCGCTTGAGACTTTCCATTCATCAAGTCCCCCATTCGGATTGAATTTAGCAGCCCGACAGAACTGGCATCTTCTAAAGTCATCGACAAGATTCAACACGTGCAACAACCCAACTACAAGTTTCACATCATGACACATGTGCCTTTTCCCCAAAGAACAGGACTCAAAAGATGTTATTGGTGGACGACCTTCGCAGCACCAAAAAGAGCATCATCCAAATTAGCAACCCTCACGATAAGATATGTTTCACCCGTGCCATCGTGGTGGGACGAACGTATGCCGACAAGAACGACACGGTAGAATGGAAACGAGCCTAGAAATCCATTCAACGATCGGACCTATCCAAACAACAAAGAGAGGCAGAACTCGTGTTACAGCAAGCGAAGCTATCCAAAGACACTCTTTAAAAAAAGTATAGCAAGACGTCTTGGCTCGACGTTACACCTTGAAAGTGCACCCTCAAGAAGTGCGCTGACCTCTGTTGTTTCGAGGTAAAAATTTCAAAGACGGAAAATACATTCACGTCTATTATCACGATGAACATTTCGATGCCATTACCAGTATCACTGCATTCCTGAGATACGGCTATTATTGCGAGAAATGTGACTATGGATATAACAATGGAAAGCAACACAAGCATTGTGGATCGAAATGTGAGGGATGTTTGGCATCTCAACCCTATCTGGACGAAGGACAAGAACGAGTGCATTGCCCTGCCTGTCAGCGAATATTTGTCAGCCCTGCGTGTTACCAACATCTGAAGACGCAAGATTCACAGCGGAAAAGTGCTTGATAACTCCTGAGATTGTGTCCTACTTGTGGACAAGGCATACGTACCAATAGTGCCAAGTTACACGTTTGTCGAGGATAGAAACCATGTCACATTTATCACCAAATCGTGGACTAGGAACACGAATGCTACATTCATAAATGCCATCCCAAACAAGAGGAGGAAGATGACCAGAAGAAAGGCAATTTCATCTTTTTCGATTTCGAATGCACGCAAGAGACCGGCATTCACATTGCTAATATCTGCGTGGCTCATCAAGATTCCTGCAGGACGTCAAAACAAAACAAAAAAAAAAAAACGTTTGGGGACCTAACACGTTGTCCGATTTCACCCAGTGGATCCTAGACCCAATCGACGAGACGTGGAGCCAAGAGGACATCGAACGATACGGAGATTGTCATCTCCATGCCATGGTGATGGCTCATAATTTCTCTGGATACGATGGACAATTTCTTCTCAGATACTATACGGAACAATGTACCGAACGTCCGAATATGAATTTGAAAGGAGCCAAAATCATTTCCATGCAAGTGCGACAAGTGCCGTTTAAAGATTCGATGAGTTACTTGGCCAAGACATTGAGTCGAATGCCTAAAACGTTTGGAATGACATAAATGGCCAAAGGCTATTTCCGCACTTTTTCAATACAGAAGTAAATCAACACGTCGTTCCGCCCCATTTGCCTGAGTCTCATGTGTGCCGAACAACGAGAAGCTTTCTACGCTTGGTTCCGGACTCACGTCTAGGACCCCTTTGACTTTCAGGAACAAATTCTAAAGTATTGTCGTTCAGACGTGGACTTTTTACGGCGCTGCTGTGAAAAATTTCGAGAACTGTTCATGGAACACGGAAGGATCGATCCTTTGAAAGTAGCCTGTACCATTGCCAAAGCGTGTTCCTTAGTGTAACGCCAACGATTCATGCCCAAAAACACCCTGGCTGTCATAAGCCCTCAAATGACGAACTTTATCAAACGTCGATACTGGTTCAAAGCCCTACGCTACATTACTTCTGCGACAAGGAAGACAAATAGAATCGACATGCCAGAAACGGAGGAGGCGAAAAGACCATCGGAACGTATTCGGTGGATGGCATGGACTTAGAAAACCCCAAGATCGTGTACGAGTTTAACCGATGTTTATTTCACGGATGTCCCATCTGCTATACTCAACGTGACACTAAAAATCAGTTTTTACAACGTACCATGGAACACTTGTACAAGGCCACTTGTCAGCGGCGCTTGAAGTTAAAACAGCAAGGATACCAAGTGGACGGAAATGTGGGAACAAGAGTACGATCACCGTTTGAAAACCGATCCCGAGTTTAAACGCACCGTGGAAAGATACAACGTGGTGGATCCACTGAACCCGAGGGACAGTTTGTACGGAGGACGGACAAATGCCACCTGTTTGCTGTACCATGCCGACGAAGAGAAATGAGAAGAAATCAAATACTTAGACGTGTGTTCGCTGTATCCTTACGTGTGCAAATATTGTCACTTTCTCGCAGGGCACCTGCAATTGCTAACGGAACACATCGACCTGGACAACATTCGACAATACGAAGGATTGATCAAGTGCAAAGTCTTGCCTCCCACGGATTTGTACCATCCCATTTTACGTCCCCATTGCCAAGGAAAACTGATGTTTCCTTTGTGCCGAACTTGTGTCGTACTTGCGCCGAACACCAACCTTGTCAACACATCCAGGAAGAATGCGCCCTGACAGGAACGTGAGTCAGCGTGGAATTGTTCAAAGCTCTGGACTTGGGATACCAAATGTTAGAAGTGTACGAAATTTACCACTTTCCCAAGACAGAAAAATACAACAAGGGCGACGAGACTCAGAAAGGCATTTTCGCAAACTACGTGGATACCTTATCCGTCAGTAGGTCGTATTTTGACAGTGTCAACATTGCTGTAAAAGGAGATCTGGGACAAAATATTCCATTCTCCAAAGGGAGAGTCACGGTGATACTACATTTTCGAAAACGACTCTCTAACGAGTTGTAAGTCATTTATCCAGTGTACCGAGACGTCGCTTGACAGCGAGAACATGGTTTAGGAGATATACTGAATTTCAGCCTTTCGTTCGGTGGCGCCGGTTTCGAAATCGATGGTGACACGAGATTTGTACTCTTCGAAAGATGCCGCATTGACGCAGGGCAAAGTATTTCTCCAAAATGTCATCATCGACAAACAAGACCCCAAAGAAGCTTTCTTGAGAGCAGGCAAAAATGTCTTGATTCAAACGGGCAGGACATTTTGGGCCGACGAGAAATTCCAATAAATGCCCTGAACGCTACCGATTCAGGCATTCCTGCTTCCCTGACACCACAGCAAGGACAGGGCAGAAAGAAGCGACGACGAAGACACCCTTCCAGAGGCCTTCACACCTCTAGGGCTAGAAAGACCAAGAAAAGATGAACCGTCCGAGACTTAGATGTTTTTGATTATTAAAAACAGGGAGAAAAAAGAAAGAATGAAAATGATGCACCGAGAGTCTTGCGCATGTTCCAAGTCGGAACTGGGTCTGTTTGCCATGCCACCCACCATGATGACGATGCAAGAATCCCAAAGGGTCGAATTCCATCCCGTCTCCTCTGTCAAGGCCTCAGGAGCAGCTCCCATCGAGTTTGAAATCAAATGACAGCTTGAAGATTACATTGATCTGAATAGCAGTTATTTGTACATAAAAGTGAAAGTGATCGACACGTCGACAGACGGTCCCTGTATAATGGACGAAGATAAAGTAGCCCCCATCAACAATTTCATGCATCCTTTGTTCAGTGGCGTTGGTTTGTACGTAAATAACAAATTGGTCAGTAGCAGCATGGATACGTACCCTTACCGAGCGTACCTGAAAAATCTCTTGACGTACTGAAAAGAAGCCAAGAACACCCATCTGGATGCTTGTGTGGTATGGAAACCTGACACAGCAGGCGATTTCAACGATACCGAATTCATTACAGATAAAGAACCTAACCACAGTGTGGGATTCAATGGTCGACGAAACAAAATCAGAGGACCCAACAAAAATTCAGAACTGATGCATCGTTTGCATTTAGGCATGTGGTTGCAAGAGAAGTATTTGCTGACCGGAATGGATGTCCGCCTGAGACTGAATCGTAGCAATACCGCTTTCCATTTGATAGCTGAGTCTGCCTATTAGAAAACAGTCAATCAAGAAGCTAGACTCTACGTACGACGTGTGGAAGTGTTACTAAAGTGGGAAACGACATCAGTCACACTTTGAGCAGAACGACCGCCAAATATCCGAAACGACGCATGGAAGTGAAAACTTGTACCATTCAAGCTGGACTTCAATCGATGATCGAGGATCATCTGTTCCAATGACAGTTACCCAAACGTTTGATCATTGGTATCGTCAAAAATACAGCCTTCAATAGAACCTTCGAGGAAAATCCTTTAGTTTCAGCACTACAACACGTCCAAGATCGAAGTTAGTCGTGATGGCAAAACCTTATATACCAGGCCTTTCGAACCAGACTTTAATGATGAGAAGAAGGATTACTTGAGATCGTAGTTGTCCCTGTATGATGTCACGGGACAGTCAGGAATCAACACCAGTCACGGCATTACGTACGAGGATTATACAGAAGGTTACACTTTGTGTGCCTCTGATTTCACTCCAGACCAAGGCAGCGACGAGGGTATCTTATCCCTCTTTGGATAGTGAAGAATCTATTGAAATGGAAATGGGAGGATACCGTAGAGGCAGAATCCCAAGAAGAAGACGAAGAGAACATAGTGATGAGATCCATATGGCCAGAACAAGAACAACATTTAGTCTCCTGTTTTGCCAAACACCTGGCGGTTAAATTATGGAATTGATCAAGAAAGATAGCTATGGATGTCAAAAAGATCATCCCAGTCAAATTGAACACGATAGATGTCTGATGCTGAGTCAAGAAGAAACATTGGACCATTGGACGAATATCTGGAGGACGATTGGGGTCTCATCTCAGAAGAAGCAATGTTGCATCAGTGGTATAAAGACTTGCGTGATCATTCCTCTCCTCCAATGATTGCTCTAAAGAGCGATCGCATCGAAGCTGTCTTGGCTCAGAGTGTGGAGACAAAGCAAAGTGACGATTACTTTTCAAGCAAAACGTCAGGATTGAATTGATGACTTATCATTACCTGTGGAAAAAGAAACAAGAAAAAAAAAACAACACAAAAATGTATACCTGGGAACTTTATAACCTTCTGAACCACAGTTCGTACACTGCTTCTTGGAATCCAGTCGTGTGTGGTAAAGATGAACTGCCTCATCACAAACCTCAAGACCATCAAGCTTATGTCATCAATACGGACGACAGTCATCTCCCAGGAACCCACTGAGTAGCCGTCTACTTTCCCCGTGATGGTTGTGTGGATTCCTAGTTCTTCATGGCGCTGCTCTAGTGTGCCCTCCTCTTCGTTATTCTCATCAGTATTTTCTTCTTCCGCTACTACCATTTGTTCTTCTGAGTTCTGTTCTTCTTCTGTCTATGGCGGTATCTCAGTTTCAGTGGTAGCTTCCATTGTGATTATGTCCTTCTGAGTTTCTGCGTCCTTCATTTTTACCTGCTGAGTGTTGGTCTGGGTAGATGTGGTATATGTTGAACTAATCATTCTGGGAACCTTTATCCGGTGTGGGTGTCCATGTATGCTGCCTAAGTTGCTAGCCTTGTTTGGTGATGATATGGGTCTTGTGAGTTTTGGTATCAATAGGATGTTTTCCTTCACGTCCGCGCTTCACAAATATAAAGGAAGGCTTTTGTCAGTCTGGCTACACAATCCAGAAGATCAACCAAGAATAGAAGAAAGAACAACAAGAACAACGACTCTATCTTATGTGGCCCTAATCAGACATGATCCTTTCCACACCGCCTTCAAAATTAACAACTCCAGCTCAAAATGCGAGACTCAAAACTAATCGGGCGACTAACACCCAGCTGATTGGCAATGTTTTTCGAAACCTGAGTACACTCTGTACACAAAATTGCAACTACTATAAACAATGCTGAACAACATTACAAAACTCAATTGATTAGGTTAATTACACAAGTGGCTCACACAACATTGGGACATATCTTTATTGTGCAATCGTACAACTGGACTAAATTTGGTTAAAATAGGTCTTGGCGTTTCTAGCTTTCCGGTTGCGTCTGGCGCGTTCTGAAGATATCTCTCCTCCCTTGCCTCCTCCAGAAACCATAATTAAGAGGTGTGACACTCACACATAAACCCGGGATTGTAGCGGCTCCATTCCTGCAACCCCTATCAATTAAGTATCCTGGTCATCAAGAATTAACAAGTCGCAAAAGCACTTAGTTTGCGTAAGCGACTATAATTTTATTCAGTTAATTCAGTCTGGCTACCCGTCGTTGATTCATCAACTTCTAGAAAAAATGAGCAGAATAGCGAAATTGATAGAAATTTAGATGCACCTTGAGTATGCCAGGCGGCTTTTAGATGAACTGGCAATGGAGGCCATAGACGAACAAGCCAGGATAGAGGAGGAGAAAGAGGAAAAAGAAGAAGAAAAGGAAAAGAAGAGATGGATCCTGTCTCACCTCATGCTAAAACCTCTGTTTGAGGTCACCCCTAAGGTAAGCACGCCTCCACAGCCAGTACCAGCATTACAGCCACAGCCTCTGCCACCAGTACAAAGACCAGTGGGTGACTATAAACAATCACTCCTTTCCTAATATATGTGTGTGTGTGTGTGTTTGTTTGCATGCGTGCGGGACGATGTGTGGATAATATATTTTAGTTTATATGCATTCGCGTACGTTTGTGTGGATAGTAGATATTGTGTGGTTTTCTGCTCCTTCCCGTGTGTGGATAGTATATTTTGGGGTTTGTATGCGTGCGCTTACGTTATGTGGATAGTAGATTTTGGATTTGTATGCATTCGCGTACATTTGTGTGGATAGTAGATATTGTGGTTTTTTCTCCTTCCCGTGTGTGCATAGTATATTTTGGGGTTTGTATGCGTGCACTTACGTTGTGTGGATAGTAGATTTTGGGTTTGTATGCATTCGCGTACGTTTGTGTGGATAGTAATTATTGTGGGTTTTTTCTTCTTCCCGTGTGTGGCTCATAGATTAACTTAGTGTAAGGGATGTTTTCGTTCACGTACGTGCTTGACAAATATAAAGTCGAGCATGAGTCATTCGCGACATTCAACACTGAATAAACAAAAATGGCAACAAATCACATTGAAAACATGCAGAAGTTACAAGACATTCTAGACAATTTGGGGATGATAGAGGAAATGTTAACAAAACTGGACGATGATTATTATTACAGACCCCATCGAGTTAAAATGCAGATCAACAACTTGAAGAAGTGTACGGAAATGTTGAGGGAGGTGATAAAAGACGAAAAAGAGAAGAAGGAGGATGAAGAGGATAAAGAGGACAAAAAGAGGATGAGAGAATGGAATAATAAAATAGAAGAGGAAGAAGAAAATGAAAGGAAGAAAGAGGAAAATGAAAATCTGGAGGAGGAGAAAAATGAAAAAAGAAGAAGACAACAGCGATAACAAAACTAAGAAGATTTTGGAGGAAAAGAAGAAACTAGAAGAACAAGAAGAAGAAACCCAAAAGCCCTTCTCAGGGCCACTCCATTGCCTCGCAAAGATATATTTATTCTCTTTACCATATGTATGTGTATCTTTCTTTGTCTTTGTCTATGTTTATCCAGTTCTATGTCCCGTCCCGCCAAGCTTCCTAGCTTTTTTCCCCGCTGTTTGGTCCGACTGAGGTCAGCCCCTTGCAACACTGTTGCCAGTGGCCAGTACCATGACGTCCATTCCAATTGTTGCTAAACAGTTCCATACCCTTGTCGCTATACTATCCAAATATTTTCTTGTCGCTCTATAGTCTCACTCATGTTAAATTTCACCATGTTAAATTCCCCTTGTCGCCAAACTTTCCCACGACCATTTTGAATGGGATTTCCATTGTCGCTAAAGTATCCCCTTTGACTATCAACAAGCATTACAAGAGTAAGTACAAGAATGGAAGCAAGCATTACAAGAGAAAGTACACAAGTCAACAGGAAAAAATGTATCCAAGTGTTGTCCATTGATACAAGATCTATTGGAGTTTTTAAATAAATATAAAAACAGCAAAAAGGAAATCTTAACAAAAACGATAGCGAAAATTAATCCGGTTTTCTTTTAAGCTTTAAAGAAAATTTTCAACTGATAGTGCCTTTTCCCACCAGATGTTATGCCTGATAGTGCGTTTTCCCACCAGATGTTATGTAAATAATCAATTCATACGGGTTAGTGTTCCTTTGTCGACTCATTAAGCACCTCTCGGTTGCACTTTCTGTTTAGACGCGGTATAGAAAGATATGCGAACTCTACAAACAAAATGAATGCAAAACTACGTATATTTAGTGTTCAATGCTATCGCGCTGAACATGTACCTGACTGGCCGTGAGTTCTAACCATATCAATGAATCAACCCTAGTCGTCGATTCAGGCCGGGTGTGATTTTAATATTTTTAAATCTTATATATTTTAATTTAGCAGCCATTCATTAGAGATATAATAGGTTATATATTGGCATAATCTTGGCCCCGTAGGCACAAAACTTAATTAGATGCACTCTCAAATTCGAATATTATTTCACAGGATTTAATTAAATTTTTTGAATTATTAGTTTTTAGTCTTTTATAATTAAAAAAAATCAAATATATCAACAACAAGATTAAAAAAGCTAATATAATCTTTTAAATTTCTAGTAAACTTATCAGTTTTGTATACATCAATTGCTACGTATGTGGCGAGTGTAGAGAGCCTCAAGTGAAAGAAAAGCCACCCAGATGAATTATCCAACTGTAATCAGGATGAGTTTCTTTGACTAAACATTCCTTTTGTTATCGTCAGGATAATTGTTGGAATGATGCCCAGTACGCCTGATTAAATTAAGTTTATTTTGTCTCAGGGATTTAAAAAAACAAAACATGGACGGAATATACAGAAACCCTAACTTTACGAATGAGTCACACCCCGTGTACGTGAAATTTCATAGCTCTGTAGCTCTGAAAAAGAGCTGGCGCTCCGCTACGGAGGGTTCGCTTTGCTACTTTACGGCACAACAACACAAGTAGGTTATGTAATCCGTGGCAATTTGAGTAATCCTTCTTGCCCAGGGACACACCACTTTAGCTGTCCTTGGCTGATCTGATCGGAGGGTTCTAACCCGTGTTCTTTCTTTCGTGAGCCAGACACATTAACCACTGAGGTTCCTCTATAATTTAGTTGCTTCTCATTGCATGCACGAGGACGAGGATAGTATTCTACCTCGCCGAGCTTATTCTTCCTCACCGAGTCTAATCTATCTCACCCATATGCATGTTTTTGCCTCAGCTTGGAGTGTGCAATACGAATGTTGCCCATTATCCCCAGTATGGCGAGGGCGTTGTAGTATGTGGCAAAAAAATATCAGGATTACGTGATCCTAAGCTAAAACATACGAAAATCAACTTACAGATACATGTAAAATAATAAAAATCTTCAGATTAAGAACCCGATGGCCATTGGCTAGGAAAGATTAAGAACCCGATGGCCATTGGCTAGGAAAAATTAAGAACCAAATGGCCATTGGCTAGGAAAGATTAAGAACCCGATGACCATTGGCTAGGAACGATTAAGACCCCAATGACCATTGGCTAGGAACAATGTAGAACCCAATGGCCATTGGCTAGGAAAGATTAAGAACCCGATGACCATTGGCTAGAAAAGATGTTTTAAGCCGTGCGTAGTATATCTACTAGCCGTATCAGGACCATTACGACTTTTTTTCGTTTAATCTCACCCAAAATTATGTTATTTTCTTTAGAAAGTTTAGCATTCTTGATTTTTCACGGACATATGACATTTACACTGCTAACTGCTAACAATAAACTATACGTGCCCATACATTTCTAACTGCATATTCGTTCATTGACCATTTAATTCGCACCTTATCTAATACAAGGAGAGACAAAAGTATATATTTTCATACCGGGACAAAATTAATCGTTTTCTTCATTAAAAAGTAGAAGTTTTATCTTTTCCATACCCATTTCCTCCACGGCTGTAATACTACACAATCAAAAAAAAAAAAAAAGAACAAGACTCCTTGAAAGACTTGATATTGAATCTTTGAGAGAAAAGTGAACTGAAATGAGTTCTTGTTCTGTACAAGATCAATATTCTACTTTGTTTGCCTTTTATTTTCATTGCTCAAGATCTAAATCCTACATCTCTGTTGACATAAATGCATTTCACTGAATTGCAATTTGAATGAGATTCTTTCTTCTTGCTTATGAGTCATGGGGAAAATCACATGTATTAGCTGCACGCGTTATGAGTAACATGTTGCAAATGAAACATATAAATGTGAGGTTAATAGGGAAACTGCTTTCCGCCAAAATTAATCATCCATATTTTATCCGGGTGTTTCACACTCATACACATCTAAAGGTTCTGTGTACTTTCCCTCTCAATATAAAGTTTTCATGATACTTATTTTATTGTAAACGGAACTCCTCAAGATCAGAAAATTATTGAAGACTCACATATTGGCTGCGATAGTGTGTTGTTGTTGTTGTTGTTGTTTGTAGGGTTTAATGCCATTTTTCAGCACAAGATAGGCTATACATGGCGGCCAGTATTAACCGGGAAAATCCTGAAAAGAACCACCGACCCATGAGAAGCTACTGGCAAGCTTTCTCACATACCCACATTTGCCGAATCCGAGACTCGAACCCACACAGACTGACGTGAGATGGCAGTGATCCGTAACGGAGAGCTCTTTAGATCACTCGGCCACTCAGGGCCCTGTGTGTGTGTGTGTGTGTGTGTGCGTTTGTGTGTGTGTGTGTGGTAACGGTATAGGTTTGTTATCTCCTTAACGAGAATGTCGAATTTAAAGGAAGTGGGTGGGGTGGGGTCAGATAAGGTTCTAAACTTATAAATTCCACCTTAAATTCAGTCTAATTTATTCTTCTCTACATTAAACATTAGCGGTTGTTGCAGTTAATTCCTAATCATTCTAATCTTGTCGATTTAATACACCTTCACACAAAAAATGAAGGATCCCCATGTGCCAAACTTTGACGGGAAAAAAAAAGAATAAAATTTAAAATCCAAATTATTCAACAGTCTGTAAAGTAAGTGAAAATAAACTTACAAACATACGACATTCCAAAGTTAATTTCTTCTTCTTTGCTTGCTCAGTTACAATGGCATCGATGCCCCTATATGTCACCGTCATTGTAACGTACGTGGAATTACTCACATGGGCTTGTATCGTTGCTTAAAAGTGACCTGTCATACATGTACTATATAATAACTAATAACTACATGTATGACAGGTCAGTTTTAAGCAACGATACGAGCCCCCGTGGAATTACTGAGAACAATGAGTGCCTGATGTAATCAGGATATCACAACACTTTCAGGCGGCCGACAGTCGTTCTGAAAGCATACGAACGCCCGTGACTGAATCCTGAATCTAATGCTATGAAGCGATTGTAAGCTTCGTCCGTCCTGGACACTTATTTCCTAATTGTGTATCGTATACATTACCAACCCACCCACCCATCCCCTTTCAATCAAGACGTTGCCTCAGTATAGCATATATACTGATATACTGTATGAAACTGAAATAATATTTTTTATAAGTTTAAAATGATTTAAAAGAAATTTTGGTCAATGAATTCATATTTAAAAAAGAGTATTTACCCAAACAAAACAAAACTCTATGGTCGTTATTGTTGTTCTTGTCTAGTCTTTTTGCTATTTTTTTTAAAAGGAAAAACTGAATAAAGATTTCATTCATTGCAACGGTAAAACTTAGAAGAGGGGCGTAATTTGCGGTTAGCGTGCTGGACTCGACACAAAATTGCTGTGTTCGATTACCAGACCAACGTCCATGGCAGGTCACTTTACTCTCATTTGCCAACAAAACAAACTAAAGCTTCCAGGAATAACTCTTTATAAATTGCTAATCTCACCCCAATCATAAATATACACCATGTGTCTTTGATACACACCAATAATTGTATCTTTGGACGGGAAGATATAACATATCGTATATCCTGACAAATATTCGTTTCGAAACAACAGTGAGCAAAAGAACGGAAGCACAGATCGGTGGTAATTTAAATCAGACTATCGATGATAATCGTCGAAGTTTGATGTGATTCAAATCATGATAATCAGCGAAACTTGGTGTGATTCAAATCATGATAATCGGCGAAGCTCGGTGTGATTAAAATTACGATAATCGGAGAAACTTGAATTGATTAAATTTATGATAATCGGCGAAGTTTTGAAGTGATTCAAATCAAGATAATGGGAGAAGTCTGATGTGATTCAGATCATGATAAGTGACGAATTTGGATGAGTCACATCACGATAATTGGCGAAGTTTGGTGTGATTCAAATCATGGTGTTCGGCGATGTTTGATGTGATTCTCGCCATAACATTCGACATTTGATGAGATTCAAAATAAAATAAAAAGGTGAAATTTTTGTATCCATGTAAATATTGGCAAGTACGTTTTAATTCGATAAATATGTTGGTTTCATTGCTAACCCAGTGAAGGAAAACATCACTTGTGTAGAAGACAGGAAACAAGTTATATAATAAGCAATCCCATATTGCGCAGGAAACCAGTATCGTTCCTACAGAAATAAGAGTTAATTAATAATGGGCGTATCCCTTTGAGTTATGATCTTATTTCCATTGGCTATGAGAGATGCGTCACCCTAACGAAGAAACTTTCCTAACTACGGAAGCCCAATTGTGCCAAATTAGTATGAGAAACGAAATTGTGCATATTCGCAAAAGTATTGCGTATATTGGCAATACTATTACTGATTTATTAAGAATAATGTTGCGTATATTCGCTGCGTATTTGGAATATTTGCGATTAATGTTTTTCCCTAATGACTAATAGGCTTTCGTACAAACATAGATTTGAGGAATTCCCCCAAAAATGCAGCGGGGGAGGTTGTACTTGAATTTAATTTTAATATATGTGACATAAGTCAGGAATAACGTCTTTTTGAATGAAAGTAACAAGAGCATGGGTAACTCGTATTGAATCTAATTATTTTCAGTTAAAATAGTTACAGTTATTGCATCATATGAGTGCAAATATATAAACAAAAGACGATTTTCAGCAAATATTGAGTACATTAAAGCAAAGACCGATTGCAAACAAAATGCGGTATTCCGATTTAGGTTCAAGCATTTTGTTTTTCTTTAAAAATGAATTGACAAAGGAAGCTATCTGCTAAGGTAGTTATAAAGAAAGGACAATAATACGTACAGACAAATTATATTATTATTATTATTATTCAGCTCGATACACCTTCTCTCTCACCCACCCCTACCCTCCTTCAATAATGTTTTGAGACTGGGAACATTACACTTTTGAGCCAAGGAATTATGGGTAAACTATGTGACTGACATTTTTTGTTTCATAATGAACAAAATGATTTGAAATAAACCAAAATGTATCGAGTTCTTTTGGCCATTACACAAGCATTAGGTTGACCTTGGGCATTTCCTCTTCCTTCGTTCAGCATGCTTCTCTTGTATGTGTACTGGTTCTTATTAAAATACAGCGGACAGACAATAACTCACATGGTATTGTATCACGCATTAGTAATCGTATTTAGGCGCACCGTCACAAGAAAATCAAACAAGTAAAACACGATAAACTAAGACGAAGTGCTTACTTTGAGATCTTAGTAAGTTATAATGATTTTAATTTGATAAAAGATCAAAAGGAAGAAAGAGTATATGAAGGGAAAGATGCATCTCTCTGTGATCTCTTTTTTGTTTATGTTTAAAATACTGGGTTTCAGTGGAGTCACTAGGTGTGTGTGGGGGGGGGGGGGCAGACCTCACCGGGTGACACCATCAACGGGGGTGACACCAAAATGACTGTCTATAAAAAAAAAATTGTGCATTGCCCTTACATTCAGTGATATACGGGAATTACGATTTACGCGTAACATTAGTACAAAAAACATTACTTAGGATTCTGTATAGTCGGCTACGGAAGGTGGTCCATGGGGGTGACACCATGAGTTACCGCCCTGAGTGACACCAAGCATAGTGACTCCACTGCTGGGTTTTCTCAAACAAATGTCAAGTAATCATAAACAGGTGAAGTGCCAGTCAGGTGTGAAAAACTCCACGATGTCAACAGGTAACGCTTCCGGTCATATGTGAACTCCACGATGTCAATAACCAGTTGACCAGGCCTGGTAAAATGAACATAGACGGATTTTCCAGACTGAGTCATCGTAAAAGAAGACAACAAAGCAGTCAAAATAAAATAGTTTGAACAATACATAATTTATAGAAAAAGCAGACAATATAATCACCCACTCAGAGAGGGTAAAGTACATAGATCTGGAACACGAACAGTATAGGTTTCTATCACGCTAGCAAATTGATGTAACACCAATGGAAAAAAAAATGCTCGTGAGTCGCCTTATTATATTTATTTTGTAAATTGTTTTGGCATTGATGGCAGATCGAGCATTTCGTTGCGGAAAGTCTTAGGTTTTGGAGAAAATACGAAGAGAATAACTGGTGAGTAATTTGCTCACGTAAGTATACTTCGTCCCAGGCCCGGCCCTAGGGCAAGGCGAACGAGGCAATCGCCTTGGGCCCCGTGCACTCAGGAAATCAACTCCGCAATGTAATGTTTTTGCTTGGGCCCCGCTCATCGCTTGCTGCCTTGGGGACCCGCATGCTGCCTTGGGCCCTGCAGATCCTAGGCCGGGACTGCTTCGTCCGTCCAATTAACTCTCCAGGAGAAGGTTTCAGTGTAACTCCACAACCGTTTCGCATTGCGTTTTTTTTTTTTTTTTTTGTTTATTTCGCAAGCTGCTTTAGGCTAAGGCCAACCATAACTTCGTGACATTATTTGAAACTGTGACAGGCTTAATTACTAGTTTAAGAAAATGTTACTTATTTTCTTTTGGCGCCTGAGTGACTTTCGTTTGGACACCTGCAACCTCCAACAACATATCCTTGTCGGAGAGGATTACAGCAACGCATCTGTAACGCGGAACGTCAATCAGATCAGTAACACGTGCATGAAAGCACATGAAGACCACTGCTTGCCAAAGCAACTCCAGATGTTCCAACGAAAAGTAGCAAATCAGGTACAACGTAGTGAAGTCTTTCAGAGAAATCTGCAGACCTGCCTCGATGTTTTGATACAGGTACATGTACGACCATACCTCATGATATGCACGTGTGACTTGATTGCAGAGACGTAGCTAGGATATTTGGGCTCCTATCCAAAGCTTACCGATGGGCCCCTGCCTAATCTACAGTTAAAAAAATGATTTGTGGGCCCCTATGCTTTGAATATTCTTGCTATTTGGTAGCTTCGCTCGTGCTTGATTGTCTATAAAGTTAAACAAAATTTCTAAGGTGGGTTCCTCATTACCGTTTAAATGTAGAGAAACTTCAGACACTACTAAGTTTGTCAATATGAGTGAAGGGATTAATGCCGGTATCCACGACGTTAATGCTGACAACTCAGCTTTGGTTTTGTTAAACTTGCTAAACAACAAATGATCCTTTGGTGATAAACTTGTTTGTTGGCGACGCCTCGCCCATGCCGAGTAAACATCATTGGTGGCAATATGCATTAACATCTGGATGTCGCCGTATCGAGGTTTGAATCTGGCGTAATAAAGTTCGTTCATGAGTAGCATAGACAAGTCTAATTACTGAAACACCAAAGTAAATGTGTTTTGACAACTTCTTCTTGGCGTGCGTGCTTGGATTGCATATCAACAGTCCACCATCGAAGATGCCGGGTCCGCAATTAATCGGTTGTGTTTGTCTTGCTCACTGTCACGAACAAGATCAACGCGAATTCTATTTTAAACATTCTCCATTGTTTTCCTTATTATTTATGCCTTTAAAACATTCTTTCTCAAACTCATTTGTACCGACTGTGTGCATCACCGTATTCATTTGTATTTACAGCACCAATCAGGCAAAATCTTAACACCTGTTGAACATTACACACATGCCATATGAGTAGTAGGTATAACTGCAGGTTTCGCATGTGGACGACATAATTGGATTCAGTCCGAAAATTTGAGAGAAGCTTAGCACATTCTGTAAACTTGCGTTAGGATTCATTACACGATTTCATACTGGCAGGGGAGATAACCGCACGCATATGACTGACAGGACTTCTGGAACTAATGGATGATCATTGTGTCTGTTTTTTTGGTGGTTTTTTGCTAGTCTGATATTACAGATCAAACCTGATGAAGAAACTGATGTCGCTCTTGCCGTTCTACTCGATTGCGTCTATATAAGCGGGATTTATCCATTGAAACATTATCGATCATGCATACAAAGTGTTGACATAAACATGCATGATGTAACTTTTGGGACAGCATGGTCGGATCCTACCATGAACCGAGTGTTGACTCTAGCGCATCGGTTGCTTGCCATTGAAATCCCGCTACAGATTCCGTGTTCACAAACAGGTGCTGGTCAATGTATGTGAGCAACTCAAGCTCAACGTTGGTTTTATACAACAATGCGTGCCAAACCATTCCTGTTGACGAAATATAAAGTGCGAAATCAAACGTGTACACAAGCATCGCTGCAACAAGGAAAGTCTCAAAATCGTCCGTGAGCAGTAACACATCCGTGCGTAGATAAAGATAATTTTGTTACCAAGGTTTTGACAACCAAACGCGGAGGAGATATTGCTCGCATTCATGTGGTAGCTGGTGGAAATACCTTCACGAGATAACGACAAATGAATGCCTCGATCGGTGGCAACAGAGTTTCAAAACATTTGTCAATATTACTCATACATTCATTGAGATAGATTTCTTTCCAGGGGGAACAAGGTAAACTTTTCGGAAGCACCACCTTATCGACGAGTGATTGAAGAGATTACTAACTGAAAGGTTGCTCACGAGATTTTCTAGGCTTGAATTAAATAAAAACAGCGAGTCAATGGACTGCAGTTGTCACAGTCTGAACGTTATGTTTTGCTCCATGTTGTTGGGGATGACATTTATATGAGCTTTTGCAGGTGTTGAGACTCCTTGCATTATTACGTGATCATCTTATCTTCACAGGCTGTGAAGCATTATGAAATTTTTTGTTTTGCAGGGATAAATCCGCAGCTACAGATTACGTGCACTGAGTACTGCTTCCTGGCACACACCAGTGATAATTCCTGACTTGATTAGTTTATCAAGACGCTCTGAATACGTACGGTATTTGAGAATTGGATAACAACGTTTGAGCCTCCATTTAAACGGAATAGCGGTTTAATCTTTAAATTGACGTTACACAGATTCCATTGTTCGGCTAATAAGTTTCCCGCATTGGATACACTCATAAATCCTTTCAAAGTACTACATCATTAGCCACTATTATATATACCTCAATAATTGTTTAATGTAATATTCTCACACAAAAGAAACATTCTCCTCTCCATTTGTTCTTGTCGACAGGAATTTCTTTGAGATTATAAGCACGCTCCTGGTCTTAAGCTGATGCACAACAATTTCATAAATGAAACAGCCGTTACTGATCAATATATCAATCACGGCAGTTTCGATTTGAGACCCGATCTCATATGACAGACTCGAATTATCAATCAGAGTCTGTTTCAAACCGAAAGTTGTCTCAAAGAATTAAATTTGTCTTGTAATTAAAAGTAATAGCCACCGTACATTGTCAGATTACCTTTCCTTTTCATTTACAATCAATCTAAGCTCGATACTTTCTCAATCAGAAAAAAAAATGTCGGTTGCTCAAAGTGTGAATCGGACCTGCGATGTCTCGATTAGGAGTATGACGCGGCAACCGAGTAGCAACCAAATATTTGTATAAAGTAAGCGAAACGAACTCATCATCATACATTGCCCCGCGAGGATAATTCTGTCTCAGATGTTGATTACCACCTACACCAACAATCATTTCAGTCGTTTATCACGTCGGATTTTGCCGGTTTGAAGGTATCTATTATAAGATAAGAAATGTTTTATTCCACTTTGAAAATGATAGGCACACCAGTATACTACTCTTCTTGCTTAAGTCAAAATTTGCTATTTCTTCCTTGAGAATTTAAGACACGTCCAAATAGGCTATTATCCTGATTAATACGTCTTTATATACAACACACGCATACTGTTTCATTGCCACTAAGCACAGCTACTTTAATTGATTATATATACATTGATTGATCTCCCAGCAAGGCCTGTCCCTAGGATGTGCGGGGACCAAGACAGCATGTGGAGCCCATGGCAGCAAAAGCACTGAGCGGGGCCCCAAGCCAAAAAAAAAAAAAGAACAAACAATTGTGGAGTTGATTTTCTTAAATCGCGGGGCCTAAGGCGGTTGACTCGTTCGCCTTGCCCAATGGCCGGGCCTGCCCCCAGAATGTTTGCCACAGTATATTGATTAGTCTGCCTGCATGTTTGCCAGTGTGGGGCTCACGATGGTTACTTTCGTGTGTCTTTCGATTAGTATGATAATTGCGGTTTGCTTGGTTGCTGCTACAGGTCAAAAGCTTTCGATACCACACATCTTTTCCCTCGCATTGGGGAGCCTTGCAGTAACTTCGTCTGAGAGGGCTCACTCGCACTCATGTGTGTTCGTGTGTTATGGAGTGGGGGTGGGGGTCGGATGATAGTCAATAGCTTGCAGGTCAGTAAACATAATCTAAAACTGCTATTATCTTGTTACATTAATGCATGTTCTCTTTTATTTCAGCTAGATGCTGTCAAAAAAATGTTACGTCAAAGACCGAATCGTGCTGCACGGAAACAATGGCGCTTGCCATCAGAGGGTAACGACTAAGCATTCAATTATCCAAAATCAGATAATAAGAATACTTATATTCCTTAAAACGACGACAAATGAGGTTAGTTCCTCTATAAATTCGACACCCTTAGAACTGGGTGTGTTTTAAAGTGGTTACTCGGCTTGTTTCCTTTTTATAAATAAGTGTAAAGAATGGCTTAAATATTTTCTAATCTGTTTTAGTGAAGGGCCTCAAATTCGGTATCCCTCGGTCTCTACATTCCCGTTTAGCTCTGATTAACCTGCCAAAAAACATTTGCTTTCTCACATTCATTCTTATTGACAGATTTGGAGAATTGGAATTTATTCACACAGTCTTATTGTCAAATGTGGAGACTCGACCTTTATTCACACAGTCTTATTGACAAATGTGGAGACTCGACATTTATTCACACAGTCTTATTGACAAATGTGGAGACTCGACATTTATTCACACAGTCGTATTGACAAATGTGAAGTCTCGACATTTATTCACATAGTCTTATTGACAAATGTGGAGTCTCGACATTTATTCACACAGTCTTATTGACAAATGTGGAGACTCGACATTTATTCACACAGTCTTATTGACAAATGTGGACATTCGGTTTCATTCACACGGTCTTATTAACAAATGTGGACATTCGGTTTCATAACAAATGTATGAAAGTTTGCGAATAAACAAATAAACAGTAAATTCGTATTATACGAGATAAGTTTTGTTCTCCGAAAAACAAGCTTTCATCGTAACGAATAATATATTAACTATAAAAAGGGGCATTGTGGGGTGGGGTTAAGTCGTTAAATAAATCTGACGATGTAAAATAAATGTAACAAAGTTGGAGAATATAGACAACAGCTAAAAGCTGACGAACTAGGTACGAATGTGGTAAGGTAAGCAAAGTATACATTAGTGCATTACTATATGCTAAAGTGATAATGACTCAATAGAAGTAGTACATTAGTCTTATGTGCGTTCAGTTCACATAACTGAAACGGAAAACTAAAAAGTAGAGTGGATATTATATTTCGCTAAATCCGTTAAGTTATCAAAAACGTTATATATTTTGCCAAACTGATCCCTTCCGGTTAAGTTATCAAAAACGTTATATATTTTGCCAAACTGATCCCTTCCGGTTCACTTGTTGGAACAGATTAAGGTCAGTTTTAAAAAAAAGAGAATTGAACCCAGGACATACCATTGTTTGTCACAAAACCCACAGTTTCTATTTCAATAGCCCTGACACAACGCATTTGTATTGATAATTTGCAATGTCTACTAGTACAATGTACAATGTAAAATATGCACACTGAATAGGTTACACTTTAAAAAGTAGTCAAGTTAGAAATAAAGGAGAACACATCAACCAATAAAAAAAAGAGAGGAAGAAAATGGCTATTAGTTTTGCCAGATTCACGTGCGACCCGGGTGACCGAACGGTCAAAGGTACTTCACAGATCACTAACGTTTCACCTCTGTCTGCGTGGGTTCGAGTCTAGATTCGATCGTGGGTATTCTAGAAAGCTTGTCAGCAACTTCTCGTGGGTCGGTGGTTCTTCCCAGGTCTACCCGGGTTCTTCCACCTAATTTAGTATCCGCTATGTATATAGTATAATTTCCTGAAAAATGAAGGTACACCTCACAAAACTAAACGAAAACCATATTTACAAAACTACAAAATGCATGGTACAATACAGTATACGTTACAAATTGAAACTTCAGTCATATGACTTAGTTAACGATGTTTTGTTGTTCGTCCGTCAAGGGTTGGAGGGGCAGATTCTGTTCTGTGCGTGCGCAGGTGGCTGATGAGGCCAATCTTTGCATAAGGGACAAGGGATGGGTGGGACATCTCCAGGAGGGTTGATGGCACGCGCTTTTCTGGATTGCCTCTTCAGCTCTGCAGCTGCTGTCCTTCTAGATTCCCACAACTTGGAGCCTTTGGTCACGGAGGAAGGCCAAGTGACTCGATTGCTTGCTGTTTGCTACCAGGAGTCAGGGTTTATGTTGAACGCTTTCAATGCAGCTTTCAGATTGTCTTTAAAGCGTTGCTTCTGACCTCCGTGAGATCGGTGTCCTTTCAGTAGCTCGCCATGGAAGAGTCTCTTAAGCATCCGGTGGTCTGGCATGCGTACAACATGTCCCACCCTATGGAGAGGGATTACCGCCATAATTCTATACATGTATTTTCTAATTATCCTTGATGCATTATTGTTAATGGCTGCTTGCAAGTGCTACTTTCAAAATTCTATCCAATTATTTTGTATTCTTCATTGACGCAAATTGTACGTGGTAGTGTGTAAGTGCTACTTTCTTTCTGCATTATTGTCAGTGGCTGCTTGCAAGTGCTACATTTATAATTCATGTCATGAAGTTTCGTTCTTCCTTGTTTCAAGCTGTAAATGGCTGCTTGCAAGTGCTTAGATCTACATTCCTTCTGCGTCATTGTATCTTGCAATTTGCCAACTACTGAATTGATTCTGTTGTTTGTCGTACGGCAAATGTTATGTTAGTTATTACAAGTTTTAATATTCTTTTTATAAACTTGCTATATCACAAGTTACACAGATTGCACCTTCTAATATCTAAATCATGATTATAACGTACCATCAAGCACGTTGCAAGTTAGGATCACGGAAGTTAGCATAAAATAATGCCTCATTAGGACAACAGACGGCGCTGTGACACGTCAATTTCTTACAATACGACTACTCCCCTGACCCTAGCAACAATAGGTTATACCACTTTACGTCATGTTTGGGCGTCTTATTTACAATATCATTCGAATTATATTACCGGATTACAGTCAGTTGATTTCTCAGAGTATTAACATTCGGAAGAGAGGTTGCCTGCAAGAAGTACAATTGTATACAATTAGATGTATTTGCACAATGTTATATTTCCGCCCTTATTTGGACATTTTGTGGGTTTAATTTCATGCTGCCGTACGGTGGCAGGATAGGGTAGCCTCTTACAAGCAAGGTTAAAGGTCCCAATTTGTTTATAAATTCTCGTTCACAATGTTATCAGTTTAGAGCATATTTATTATTCTAGAACTTCATTGCAAATTCTACTTTTTGTATCAGCAAGACCTCGTAAAGTCTGAGTAAATTGCAGATAATTGCGCCTCAAGGCCATTCTTTTTCTTTCTTGTTTATTCACGAGAGAGAGAGAGAGTACATTATAGAGATGAGAATTGTGTTTATTCTCTCATCCCTATGAAATCACTTTTTACTGTTAATCTGCAGTTTACAGTGGCAATTTAATTATATATATATATATATATATATATATATATATATATATATATATATATATATATATATATATATATATATATATATATACATGACAAGAAGTAAGGTAAATATTCATATTATACAGAATTCTTATTTACGTAAGGCATGAATAATTATGCAATAGCCAGCAAGTATTGTGACTAGCTGTCTGTGATAAGTATCTCGTATCTCCAATTTCATTTTAAATCTCTAAATCCAATACAACAGCAAGAGGCAAATGACTTGAAACAAGAACATCACACACAAAGCATATAGTGTAGTACAGATATATGCTACAAAAATACGAACTTACTTCATTATATAAGAACATAAATTCTAACATTCTATCAACTGGAAAGTACATTTTTATTATTATTTAAAATCTTATTCATCCATATATGAAGCGATATTTATAGTACATATAAGATGATTGATTGTAAGGTACTTCACTGATACAACATCAGACTCCTTTTCATAGGAAATATTAGAGAAAATAAATGTTTAATGTAAACAGCATTCATAACAACAATATTGTTAGATGAATCAGTCTATAAAAAAAATTGCCATGCAGGCAGGCAATTATAAGGAACAAATACCTGGATAGACTTGTTACATTGTTCTTGTAGATTTATTTGCCAATCCCTTTTGTTTTTCACTTTCACGTGAATACAACATGAATGAAAACAAGCTTTTCACACAATTTGGCTTTTGGACTGGACATACACTCATAATTGTAAATTATGCGGAAATAAAACTGTAAATCTGGATTCCCCGAGACACATTTCCGTTTGCATGCCACATACATTTGTAATTATGCCTCAAGAACATTCCCAAGTAACTGCTTCAAGAATTAATTCCAAAGAAACATTCCAGTACTGATCTACATTCAATAAAACACTGTACAAAAATGCTCACTTTTTGGAGAATTTTCTTTTACGGGCAATAAAATAAGTTGTTTGCGCTTGCTATGACCAAAAAAAAAATCAAACATTGAAAGGGTTACATTTTATTTGCTAATTTGTTATTTCTGATGCTTTGACCTTCATAAAACTACTATATTTATGAGCCTGGGGTGAAATTTTAGATTTGGAATGCTATCCTGTTGTGTATCTTTGATTTAATTATATCTGATTTAATATATCTTTATTTCAATTTAATTGTTTGTTTGTCAGTTTTAAATTTTATTTATGTTTCATTACATGCTATTGTAGTGTAAATTTATTCACTGGAGATGATACTCTTTCCAGAAAATAGTTTGACCTTGACTGTTCGTTTTGTAAACGGCAGGTGTTGATCTAGATCCTGACCTTGATTCAAAATTAGTAGCAACCACGTAAATAAGTTCTATTTTTTATTTTTAATGATTGGTTGTTGTCGAGGTCATGATGGGACCATTTTTTGTATTTCTTAGAGTAAAATAATTGGTTTTCGTCAGGACCACACGGGGTGTACGTGATCTTTAACAAGTACATAATTTCGACGAGGTTCTGGAACATGAGCACGTGACCCCCCCCCCCCCGTTTTGCGTTTCGAATACGATATAACCTTTGTTTTGGACAGATATTATCAGTGTTAGTTGGGCTCTTACTGAAGTTGTATGTTGTGCTGTTTGCAGTTATTTCAAATTACTTGGATTCAAAAAGGATTAATTCTTTTTTCTTCTGGAAAATACGGGTGCTCATGTGATTATTGAAACCCTAAGTTCGTATTTTTTTCATTTTTAAAGAAATTTTCCAGGGAAATGAATTATTATAATTTTTCAAAGCTTGTTGTTTTCACTCCTTTTCGTCATAAGGATAATTTTGAATTTTGGATAGAATCTTTCAGAAAACTTTGTTTTTCGTAATTTGAGTTCCCTAGTTTTTTAAATATTAGTGAAATCGTCAAGCATTTTCTAACATGTCATCAAAACTGGAAATCTTTATTTCAAATCCTAGATCTTTTCAAAACAGATGAATTGTTTCATCTTGTCAGAAAATACGATCTTTTTGGGGTTAAACGCTTCCTTAACGAAACAGGACATAAGAAATATTTTGGTTCATTATTTGATAGAAAAGAATATTTTGGATAAAAGTGCTTTGGGTTCAGTCAGCAAGTCTGTATCAGACTCTTACATAAAAGTGAAGGAATTAGAGTTAAAATACAAGATGGAATTGGAGTTGAGGAAGCTGGAACTTCAGAAAGAAGAAAAAGAGAAAGAAAGACATGCGATTACAAGAAAAACAATTTGAAGTTACAATATGAGAAAGAGGAGAGAGAGACAGGAAAGAGAGGAAGAAAAACAGATGCAGTTACAAAAAGAACAAATGCATTTACAAGCGGAAGAAAGAGAGAAAGAGAGAGAATATCAATGTAAAATGAAAGAAATGGAACTGGCAAGTGAAAAGCACATTCATACTTCAAATCCAAATTTAAGTTTTGATCTTGCAAAGAATACTAGATTAGAAATAGAAGTAGTCAAATACTTTACTCGTTTTGAAAAAGTTGCTGAAAACTTGAAGTGGTCAGTGGAGCATTGGACTCAGTAATTACAATGTATACTCACTGGTAAGGCTAGTGATATTTACAATTCACTGTCAGTTCACCAAAGTGGTAACTACGATATGGTAAAAGAACGCATCCTAAGGGGTAATGAGTTAGTCTCTGAAGCTTATCTGCAAAAATTCACAAACAATATAAAAGAAGCAGGACAAACTCATGTTGAATTTGCTAGAGAAAAAGAGCAGTTATTTTATAGATAGTGCTTAGCCAAGAAAGTTGAACAAGATTATGAAAGTCTTAAACAACTTATATTACTTGAAGAGTTCAAAAACTGTGTCCATAGTGACATTAAGTCTTATCTTGATGAGCATCAGATTGAAACCTTGGTAAAATGCTGCTCGAGCTGCTGATGAGTATTCTTTAACTCGTAAAGTTCCTTTTGTAAATAAGACTTCTACTCAACAGTCTTCTGGCAGAAAAGTATTTCATCCTAATACAAGCCCTTCTAAAACTCAAACTGGCACAACTTCTAAAAATCAAGCTTCTAATAAGCTTGATTCAAGATCCTTGTCTCGTCCTACGTGTACCTATTGCAAAAAAAGGACACGTTATTTATGATTGCTACAAATTAACAAATAGGCATCAGAATAAAACAAGACCTATTCCAAATGCTCTTATTTCTAAGAGGTCAAAGTAACGGTCATGTATTGAAAGCAATACATTTTTTGGGTCTAATAAACCCCAGTCTGATTGTATTATGGAGAATTATAAACCATTCATATCGAAGGGTTCTATATCACTCTTGGGTGATTCGGTCAGTCCTATCCCTATTAAAACTTCAAGGGACACAGGAGCTTGTCAGACTCTTTTATTGTCAGGAAATTTGCCTTTTTCTGACAAGTCTTCTTCTAATGAGAGTGTTCATATATCAGGGAGTAGAGTGCGGCTTTGTTAATGTTCCTCTCCATTGTGTAAATTTGTCATCAGACTTAGTCTCAGGACCCGTGACAGTCGGAATGGTCTCTGTTTTACCCGTTGGGAGCATTCATTTATTACTAGCCAACGACCTAGCTGGAGATAAGGTTGTGGTTAATCCACTTGTAACTGACAAGCCTTGCTTGTATCAGAAAGTCGATCCAATTGAAAAGAATACCCTGATTTATTCCCAGCTTGTGCAGTTACCAGAGCTATGGAAAAGAAAGCTCTTGAGAATGATGTTGATAAGGAAAGTATTCCTTTAGCTGACACATGTATTGGTCAGGTTTTTGAGGACGTCAGTCTCACTCCTTGTTTGGATCAATCAGAAGGTATTGATCACAGTGATCCTCTTTTTATTCTAATCAGGGTGATAAATGACAATTACTTGTCGTCAAACAGGAAAAAGAAGATCCTGAGATCTCCTATTTGTTTCAAAAAGCCATTAGTGAAACTGAAGCTACTGAAGTTCCTGTCTGTTATTTCATTAACAATGGAATTCTTATGAGAAAATGCAGATCTCTCGAGGTACCTGTTGATGACGAATGGTCAGTGAACTATCAAATTGTAGTTCCAAAATCTTACAGACAGGAAATACTTACTCTGGCCCATGAAACACCATTGGCTGGTCATTTAGGGATCATGAAAACTTATCACAAGATCTGAACTCACTTATATTGGCCAAAAATTAAAAGTTATGATAGTAAATACTGTAGATCTTGTCATACTTGTCAAATGGTAGGAAAACCAAATCAGAAATTTCCAAGGCCCATCTACAAGCTATTTCTGCCTTTGAATTAGTAAGATTTAAGTGAAGGAATATCATCGGATTCTACTGATATTGGAGTGACAAATCTTCAGAATTCAGAAATTATGAACGATATTGACCAGAAGCTTTCACATTTGCAAAAGCAAGAAAGAAATGAACTTAAACAGTTATTATTTGAATATGAACACTTATTTCCAGATGTTCCTACAAGAACAAACAAAATTTTTCATGAGGTTGAAGTTGTAAAGTCTAAATCTGTCAAACAACACCCGTACAGGATGGGCCCTCTCAAACAGGAATACTTGAAAAAAGAAATCCAATATTTGCTGGAGAATGATTTTATACAGCCTAGTTAAAGTGACTGGAGTTCACCATACAAACTTGTTCTAAAACCAGATAAAACTTTCTGCATGTGTACTGATTATAGGAAGGTGAATAGTGTGACAAAAACTGATTCATTCCCATTATCAAGAATCGATGACTGTATTGATAAGATCGCGAATGCCAAGTATGTCACCAAATTTGACCTTCTGAAAGGATTTTGGCAAATTCCACTAACGAAAAGAGCAAAGGAAATTTCTTCATTCGTGACTCCAAATGTACTTTACCAATATAAAATAATGCCGTTTGGGATGAAATGGTCGCCAAGTACATTTCAACATCTCATGAATATGACTATCTCCGGTCTAGACAATTGTGATGCTTACATCGATGATGTCATCATCTACAACGACACCTGGAAAGAACATTTAGCAACAATTCGGAAATTCTTTGACAGACTCACAGATGCATGTTTGACCAATTAATTTATCTAAACGTGAGTTCTGCCTTGCTAGTGTAACTTTTCTAGGACACATCGTGGGACATGGACAAGTTAAACCTATATATGCTAAGGTCAAGGCTATCTCTGAATTTCCGGTGCCTGTTAAAAAGCAACTGATGGAATTTTTAGGTATGGCCGGATGCTATCGAAAATTTTGTTCCAGTAATTCTATAATTGCTGAACCCCTGACAAATTTATTGAGTAAAAATAAACAAGTTCCTTTGGACTGCAAAATGTCAGGAGGCTTTTGAGAAGTTGAAAGCCATACTCTTAAGCGCGCCAGTTCTTAAGCTCCAAATTTCAGCCAATCATTTAAACTGTCTGTTGGTGCAAGTGATGTTGGGGTTGGAGCAGTTTTGATTCAATAAGATGAAATGGTATTGATCAACCAGTGTGCTATTTTTCTAAGAAATTAAATAAGCACCAAAGAAATTATTCAACAATCGAGAAGGAATGTTTGGCTTTGATATTGGTATTACAACATTTTGAAGTTTACCTTAGTTCAGTTCCTTCTTCGAATATTGTATTTAGTGACCACAACCCCCTTACTTCCATCGGCAAGATGAAAAATAAAAATCAAAGACTACTGAGGTAGATTTTGTTGTTACAGGAAGATAATCTTGATATCAGGCACATCAAAGGAGAAGATAATTTAATAGCAGACGCACTTTTCCGTGTATAACAATGTATTGTTTCATGTACACTGTGTGTAATTTATGAGTTCTTTTTAACCTCGTGTGTAATTAGTCTGTGGTAAAAAGAATGCTTTATGTATGAATCTTTCTTTTTCTTTATGGGGGAAGTGTTATGTATATTTGATTTAATTATATCTGATTTTATATATATATATATATATATATATATATATATATATATATATATATATATATATATATATATATATATATATATATATATATATATATATATATATTGCAATTTAATTGTTTGTTTGTCAGTTTTAAATTTTATTTATTTTTCATTGCATGCTATTGTAACGTAAATGTATTCACTGGAGATGATACTTTTTCCAGAAAATAGTTTGACCTTGACTGTTCGTTTTATAAACAGCAAATGTTCAAATAGATCCTGACATTGATTCAAAATTAGTAGCAACCACGTAAATAAGTTCTATTTTTATTTTTAAATGATTGGTTGTTGTCGAGGTCATGATGGGACTGCGTGTTTAAGATGTAAACAATTTTTTAAAAATTTTTTTATTTATCTTTAACAAGTACATAATTTCGACGAGGTTCTGGAACATGATCACGTGACTCCCCGTTTTACGTTTCGAATACGATATAACCTTTGTTTTGGACAGATATTCTCAGTGTTAGTTGGGCTTTTACACTGGAATTTGTATGTTGTGCTGTTCGGAGTTCTTTCAAATTACTTGGATGCAAAAAGGATTAATTCTTTTTTTCTGGAAAATACGGGTGCTCATGTGAAATTCCTGAACAAAGACAGCTTTTATAAAATTTATTCAGATTTTCAAAACCGGAGTGCTATTTCTTGTTTCTACAAGGAACTGTA
This sequence comes from Sinohyriopsis cumingii, assembly GCA_028554795.2. Classification (NCBI taxonomy): domain Eukaryota; kingdom Metazoa; phylum Mollusca; class Bivalvia; order Unionida; family Unionidae; genus Sinohyriopsis; species Sinohyriopsis cumingii. The sequence continues at coordinate 74,690,825 of CM068836.1, forward strand.
GACTTCTACACTACATACTACAACATACGGTATCGTCTTCCATCTTGGATTCTTCGTCGGGACTCGAACTTGAAATCATTAGAACATTTTGTTATTAGGACTTCAAAAATTGTATTCGTGGATTATTCTTGGATTATTTTTGGATTTGATTCTTAAAACTGTAAGTTCATATGTTTTTTGTTTGTTTGTTTGTTTTTCATTTTTAAAGAATATGTCCAAGTGAAATAAATTATTATATTTTTTCAAAGCTTGTTGTTTTCAATCTTTATTGTGTTACTGTTTATTCGAGCCTAAACACGTAACATAAGAATCCCTAATATATGTGCCTTGGAACAATGGATAATGTAAATTCCATAATTTAAATGACTTAATCACTCAGCAGAGAGAGAGAGAGAGAGAGAGAGAGAGAGAGATTGAGAGAGAGAGAGAGAGAGATTCGTAAGTAAGCTAGTTTCTTCACATAATAATAGAAACCACTAGCCAACTTCTGACTGCAGTTGTAAGATATCTGAGCAGAAAGTAACAGCTACTTTATAAGCATGCAAGACATTTTAATGTGAGTTATAGGCCCCCAAGTACTATTCCTCAGAGAAGACACACGACTTGGTTTCAGAAATTAAAGCCACACAAATATTAGTTAGTTACTTTGTGAAAATGGGGTAATTATGAGCAAATGGAGACCACCTGGTGTACCTGCTGGTGATGAGTGGTCAGTGAGCAATCAAATTGTTGTCCCTAAGTCATATAGACAGGAAATTTGTAGTCTAACCCATAAAACTCCTTAAGCTGATCATTTTGGCGTCAATAAGACTTATCACAAATTCCTGAATAATTTTTAATTGCCGAAAATTAAAACTGATATTTATAAGTACCATAGATCTTGTCACACTTGTCAAACGGTCGGAAGTCCCCAGTCAGAAGATATATTTGGCACATCTGTAACCTATTATCGCATTTGACCATTTCACAAGCCATTTAGCAACAACAAAAATGGTAGACTGTCGGTTCCTTACCTAATACCAAGTCAAGAGTCAAGCAAACAATACTAGTTGACCATCAAGATTGCCACAGACTATTCCGTCGAAGAATATCAAAGCAAAGACTGCTGTAAAAGTGCAGGATATGTTTGTAGCACTAATTTAACCCCGACCCAAATCTGTCCAGCAATTTTATGTTTGATTATTTCCAACAACTTATGCGTGAATTAGACATCCACCAGTTTTTTTCTGCCTATAACCCTGAAAGTCATGGGGTTAGCACAGGACTGTCTGAAAACACTCTCACCTACCCAGGATACATGTATACAATTATATTGAATCAGACCTTAAAAAAGACAGTGATCAGTAAAATCATGCATTGCCTAATTATCAAGTAAGATCAGGACAGTGTTTTCCCCATATTGGTATTTATCACCAAATGAAAGACCCCATGGCTACCCTAAAACAGCAAAAGACTGTCCCAAAACACTCTCACTTACCCAGGATACATGTAGGCAATTAACTAAAATCAACCAAATGAAATAACAGTGATCAGAAATTTCTACCCTGTATAATTATCGAGTAAGATCAGTAGAGTCATTCCTATTGTTGATACTTGCTGAAGGAAATACTCTAAAACACGCTCATCGACCCAGGATACATGTATACACTTAAAATAACTTAACAAAATATGCAGTTTTTGTGCATTCTCTCTCTCTGTCTCTGTCTCTCTCTCTCTCTCTCTGATCATAGACAATTCACTAAACTACTTTTATATTGCAAAGAGCTGCACACTTAATAAGTCGGAATCATGCATCACTACATTCATATTTCAAAAAGTGTCTAAAAGTTTTTTTAATAATCTTTAATGTGACAAAGAGCAGCTGAATAATTAGAACATAAGGATGCAATATTTATATTTTTAAAATTCTTGCACCAATTTATTATTTTCTATTGGTTTGATAATGGTAAGAATTACAATAAATAAAAGTAAAATCTCCTCTAACAATGTGTATTTTGTCTCTGATTATTTCCACTTTTAGAGACAAAAGTATTAAATAATGCAAACCAGTTTCAAAGCTGTTTTTTTAATTAAAAAATTAAAAATACATTCAAAGGTTGAGGTTCTGTACATTAACAACGCAAATTAAGTATTGAAAAACAATCGTACGCTTAATCTAAAACTTATAATCGCAAGTAACAATTTTTATCATGCTACGAACTTGATTTTCCACAGTTTGATTATTTCGGCTTTTGTGACAAAATATGTTTCAAAATGAAGATTGTGATAAGAATAAGAAAATCATCAGGAATGCTTATTTTTTTAATGTGAATTTACCTGTAAACTTTTTTATGTGCTATTGATGTTGCTCTGATATATATTATTTTCGCCGGAGCTTATGTACAGTATCACAGGAAAAGATAGACGTCTGTAAGGTGCGTCAAAATGGGTGACGTACAATACGATCCTTACAACCAGGGGTCGTCTGATGAAAGCTCGTTAAGAAGAGTACGAAGGAATATATCCTTGTCATTTATGATTCTTACTTTGCTAAAATAAGTAATGTTTCCAAAGTAATGAGAGATATCACTCAGAAGTAGATTTCTTAAACGGTGAAAGTAAATACTTCATTGAATTAAAACTGGGGTTGAAGAGGATGGACCACCTTGCTGTAGTGTATGCTTTTTTGTTTTCTTAAGGTGCTATAAATCACTTAGATCTTCGAGAAAGCACATGGTTTTTGAGAACGATTAAAACTGCGTTGCTAACGTACACCGTAAAACAAATGGGACTGGAAGAGTTACAGTGTTTATCGACACAAAATGAATGCAGTAACGCTCCGAGGGGAGCATTATTTCTGGTAAAGGAAAAACTTAAGAAATTTAGAGCGCCGTCTGATGTCATATTGCCGTGCTAATCTCTAGTATGCCATTATGACAACAGATGGCGACACGAGTTGGACAACAAAGACGATATTGATAAAACTTAGTATTTACATTGTTGCAAAGCCTAATTTGTATAAAAACAGCAGTTGGAATGATGTAATTATAATATGGCAAGTTTATGAACAGAATATACAAAACTGAAATAGCGTTTGCCATACGACAAACAACAGAATCAATTCAGTAGTTGGCAAATTGCAACATACAATGACGCAGAAGGAAAGTAGATCGAAGCACTTGCACGCTTGCATCAATGAAGAATAGATAATTCATGACTAGAATTATGAATGTAGCAGTTATTTTCAATAATGCAGAAGGAAAGTAGCACTTACAAACTGCCACGTACAGTTTGCATCAATGAAGAATACAATATACATGAATAGAATTTTGAAAGTAGCACTTGCAAGCAGCTATTTACAATAATGCATCAAGGAAGACTAGAAAATACATGCATAGAATTATGGCGGTAATCCCCCTCCATACCGCCCAGCGTAGCTGGGACTGCATCAGGATGGTGTGGATGCTGGGTACACCTGCTTTGGCGAGTACCTCAGTGACTGACTGACATTTATATAGTATAAGTGACATGTATATTATTTCATTATTTCAGGTGTAGATTTAGATCTGCAAATTAAAAATATAAGTAGAGTGAATGGAGTATACCGTGATCTCCGTGCTGGTTTTACAACTGTGGGTCTGAATTTTTTTTATCGACAACCCAACCCTGTCTTTCCGGTACCTGACAGTGCCCACCTTACTTGCACCACTGGATCTGAGTTAGATATATTCTATACCAGCATAAATACGGTAATAATAGTGATGCATGCTGTACACGAGGGAGCTTGATATGCACGGCATATTTAAATTGTCTCCAAAAATAAAATAAAAGTGTTTATTCTTTGACTGTTTCCTAATATGTTCATTATCAGAAGATAGTAATATATATAAACCACACACAACCATGGCTGAGATTATCACGTGACATACTGCCGAAGTAGACCCATTAAGTGTATGGAAATACCGGAATTAACTATTAGTGGAACACTACAAGCGTACCTCACAATCCTAAATGCCAATAAATAAAAGATGGACGTTTGGAAGAGTAATAGATAGAAATAAATATGTATTACATGAACTGTCAGACTAGTGATAGAAAATAAAATATTTAATCAAACAAATATATTGGTCTTTTGCTGGCTACCACCGTACACAAAATATTAGCCATCTGTCTTAATCAGAATATCCCATGTTATTGTTGTTGTTGTTGTAGGGTTTAACGCCATTTTTCACCATACGATAGTATCCCATGTTAAGTAAACAACGAATTTTTTAAGAAGGTAGGAATGAGCGTCGCTTTAAATTGATGACAGCAATTAAACAACGTCAGTAGCATCACAAAACAACAACAATAATAATAATGATGATGATAATGATGATGGTGATGATGATGATGATGATGATGATGATTATTATCATTATTGTTATTATTATTACTGAGGCAAAATTTTATAGTTTTCTTCATTATTTTCAGACTATTTTTGCCTAAGTGGAGTTTAAGTTATCTCTTGTTGCGATAAAAGGCAAGTTGCCTAATTTTGACAGAGAGGGCAAAACATTGTAACACTCGGGGAATATAAAAGCAGCTAGTTCACTCCAAGACCCAACGCAGCGGCTTCTCCAGCCCTTGCAACAACCAGACATGGAACCCAAGAATGCGGTGCGGTCAAGCGTCCAGTGTATGCTCCTGTTTCCCACCCGACGAGTAAATAAGCAGTGTGCAGTGCGCTCTTGTTAATCCCCCAAGTGAGTGTTCATACGCTCAGACTAAAGGTCAAATTTTGTTTGATTGTGTATTTTTCCCCATCCCTTAATCAGACGTACATGGTCGAATGGCCGCACACGTCTTGGATTTTTAACATAGCTTTAACAATTTTTCAGTCATATCGCTACGATGTCTGCAGCGTGACAGTTTATAGTGATGTCTAGCACTGAGGCATCATGCCACAGACATGTAGCATGATGTACCATCCAGTTACATTATTCTGACACCAATCCAACTAGTCCAAACACTAACCTCTTAATGCTGAGCGCCAAGCGATGCATCTGTAAGTGCCATTTTTATTAGTCTTTGGTATGACTCGGCTGGGGTTCGAACCCGCGACCTCCCCCATCCGAGGCGGACTGTCTAACCAATAGGCCACCGGAGCATGCAATAATAATAATAATAATAATAATAATGGTATTATTATTATTATTATTATTATTATCATTATTATTATTATTTGTCAATCATAACTGTGTGCCGATACCCGATGGACAGCTGACCAATAATATTGCTAGCAAGGTGTGAGATATTACGTTATCTGGCACCTCAGCGGAATAATCAGGTCAATGTCCTGACACCTAGATGACTTTCACTATATATCCTAATACAAAATGAATATGATCATGACTTTGAAATTGTTACACTATTTGCCATGACTTTGAAATTGTTACACTATTTGCCATGACTTTGAAATTATTACACTATTTGCCATGACTTTGAAATTATTACACTATTTGCCATGACTTTGAAATTAGTAAAACATTTTTAATGACTTTGAAATTTATTACACCCTTTGTCATGATTTTGAAATATTCACTATTTATCATGAATGTATTCTAATATGCAGAAACCGCGCACTGTTTTTCTTTTTTATACACCTGTATAAGACGTACCATGCCAATTAGTAGACACGGTTACTAGTACCATGTCAAAACGATCTTACTATAACCATGGCGGGGCCTCGAGTGGCTGAGTGGTCTTAAACCCTACAACAACAACAACAACAACTATAACCATGGCAACAGTAACGAGTCCGTGTTTGAAGTTCAAGTGACACGTGAGCTTACAAAATAATCTCGCTATGTTAGGACAGGAACATTGTAAAATTGCCATGTAATCCACTATCTGATCACTCACTCCACGAATTATATCTTACTACAGTGTATTTCGTTTTTTTTTTTAACGAACTCCTACGCTAGAATGAGGTTGGAGTAAAAAAAATAGTACTTCTTACCAACATATGGGTAAGTTTTCATTTTGAAGTTGGAAAAAATAATTTACGCCAGCTGATATCCCACTTTGTCAGCTCATTCAAAATAGAAACACAACAGTCGAAGTTCGTGTACTGATTAAGTTGAGTATTAGATTAGTGAAACTGTTATAAATATGGTGACGAAAGTGGAACTGTTATAGATATGGTGACAACATTTCTAAAAATAGTCTGATCACTATAACCCACTTTTCCTTTCGCCCTGAGGTATGTTCAAGCTGACGAACAGTAAAGTGATCGTTTAGTGGAGTTGTTGCGACATATGCAGAACGTGGTTCGACATTTAGTACTAAATAGATGAATAAAGTATTACAAAGTATTACAGAGTACTGTGAACGTCATTCTTTAATAGGTATAGTTTATGGTAATATTTCCGAAGATGACTAAACAAGATAAATCTTTTTCATTTTATCACCATCTAGACACTTCCAGCATAACTGGGTCAAACATTGTCAAATACGAGTCAGCTAGTGACAGCTACCAATGTTTGACTAATATTTAAAACTGTCTGGTGAGAGACAATAAATTGATGACTAAAGTTTGGACTTTTACCAACTACAATGATCAACAATGGATATACGGTATCATACAATATTGCATAGAATAAATGACATGGCTTCTAGTCAGCATTTTAACTATTGCGATATGTTGACCATACTACAAGTGTACAAACAGGTATACAACGTGATAACGAAACGTATATAATTGCTTTAGAACAAAGTAGCATGCGTTGTCTCAGTCTCGTACTCTACGCTCCAGTAACATGCATAGTCTTGATCTTGTACTCTGTGCTCCAGTAGCACGCGTAATCTTAATCTTGTGCTCTATCTCCTACTCTATGATCCAGTAACATGAGTAGTCTTAACTTTGTACTATATGCGTAGTCTTAATCTAGCCCATTATGCTCCAGTGGGATGCGTAGTCTTAATTTTGTACTGTATGTCCCAGTAGCACGCGTAGTCTTAATCTTGTACTGTATGCCCCAGTAGCACCCGTAGTCTTAATCTTGTGCTCTGTGCTCTACTAGCATGCGTAGTCTCAATCTCGTACTCTATGCTACAGTAGCATGCGTAGTCTTAATCTTGTGCTCTATGCTCCAGTAGCACGTATAGTCTTAATCTTGTACTCTGTGATCCAGTAGCACGCGTAGTCTTAATATCGTCCTCTATGCTCCTGATGTGGGAATGAAAGACTGAAGGTGATGTAACTGCCTTCAACCCATTATTATCTTTCAGGTAAGCTTCGAGTTTAAACATCAAACCTTATCTATTAATATAAACATATCTTGCACAAAATTCCGTTTCAATTCGTCCATTGAAATAGTACAGCAGATATTTTCGACATTATACATCCCAAAACGAGTACCGTACATGTGGAGACGAGGTAGTTCATTGGTTATCGTCCTGGATTCCAACGCAGGGCTACCGTCTTCGATTCCCAGACCAGGCTGGATATTCTACTGTGTTGTGTCCGTATATCAGACACTTTACTCTCATTGTCCGCAAAAACGTATCACAGCCTTATATCATGATTAGCTTAGACAAACCAGAAATGCAATGGTTCATCTTTGATAAACACCAATTATTTTTCTGGGGTTTTCGATGGTGCTGGTTGGTTTGGTGTGTGGGTGGGAATAGAGGAAGAAGACGTTTGCGATCCCGAATGTATCAGTATAATTGACGGAGGCATTTGGTGTCACAATTATGTGAGATATGGGGAATTAAATAGGACATTATTTAGTATTAATTAGCAACAGAGACACGTGTTGTCTTTTTTGCCTCGCCTGTTACAGCAAAAAGCCAAAATGCAGACACTCATTTCAACAGTAGCGGAAATTTTGGTTACGCTTTTGATTCGGGCTTTTCTGTATAATCATATGATACAAAGATTTCAGTGCATAGTGTATAGCTTGGATCTAGAATCAGTAAGAATTGTTCTTTAATCTCAATGAACACCAACCCGTGTCTCTGTGGAACGGTCAAGGTAGTTTGCAAATCCTGGTTAAGGTTTCAGAGTTCGATCAATATTTGTATGCATGGTCATAAGTGCTGTACGGATTGCTGCAGAATTCAGAATGTAGAATAAGTAAGCAACATTGTTTCATCTCTATATACATCCACAATCCCCGTCTTTAAAAACTTGTAAAATATTCCTGTTAAAATCTTTCAGTAGTGTCATCAATTCCAGTCCCTCTGAGGTTTGTTATAATGTTTAACTATAGAAAGAGGCGTCTTTTTTAATCTCCATACACTCGCAACCTCCGTGCACTCACAACCTCTAGGCACTCACTACCTCCATGCACTCGCTACCTCCATGCACCCACAGCCTCCATACACTCACAACCTCCATGCACTCATAGCTTTCATCCCATCACACCAGAGCAAGGTCAGTGTCATTCGAAAGTCTTGTTTAAATTTTCGGATAAGGTTTCTCTATACGGTCATAAGTCCCAACTATACTGAGTTTAAAGCAAGAAACTATAGAGCAAGGAGAGATGAGCAGCCATTAAAAATAAGATATCTACTGACCAGGCTCTATTCTCATCAACGAAAGGTCCTCTCAGAGGTCATGATTGCATGATATGAGGTTGGGGTTGAGATATGGAATAAACAAAAGTAGCCAAAAACACTTCAAAGTTGTTAACCAGACTTTTTATATTTCACTACCACTGATGTAGCTCGAGAAAAGAATGCACTGTTTCTGTTAAATGCAAATGTTTTAGTATCATCAATTTTCGTGCGGGGGGGGGGGGGGGGGGGCGGGCATTATAGTGGTTTTCGTTGTTGCCCCCGAACCACGGAATTAATTCCCCAACGAAAAATGAGCCACGTGGGATGATGCCTACTCTCCCCCCCCCCCCCGTTTTCTTACAGTTTTTCATTCCTAGAGATTAACACAACTATTAGTATTTGATAAATCAAGGTCAATACTGTAATTTGGTAATTAAATATTAGCTTTCACATGTGTTTGATTTATTTTTTATTTTAACTTTTTGAAACAAGAATCATAAATCATTTTATATTGTTTCAATGCACACATTCGATAAGGTATCCGATAGCTGTAATTTTACACTCACTGTCTTAAATCGATATGTGAGGTAAGTAAGGATAAAGAGAAAATAGAGAAAGAGCACAAGCATTCAAACAACAGTGATACTGAAAATGAAAGAAAAAATAATACAAAATAACAGTATATGAAAATGAAATTTAATACTTATTCAAATTGATTGTTCATTCCAGTACAACTGTTGTTGAAACATTTAAATCCTTTTGAATGCACATTTCATTTTATCCCTGCATTTTTAATCCAAAAGAACAACAGTCCTGTAAAATACTATAACTATTTCTTGAAACACTATTATTAATGAAACACTATGTATACGCACTAATTACAGAAGAGTATTAAAGCTCACACTTCACAGATTTTTTTGGACAAAGCCACTGTATCAATATCGTGTTGTCGATCAAGTCTCATGGTACTCACAAATACTTCTCAGGTAAATAATCCCAAAATTGCTGAATTTTAAACAAGTCCAGCTTTCTCAAAACCACTGATAATTAGGTCCGATCTTTCACTCATTGTCGCATGAGTTGCAATTATCATTCAGCGTGAATTGGCTTGATTAATGAGGTTGCAAGGTTTACTAATACTGTGCACTGATCGTCACCAGTAACATCTTTTTCCATAATGGCGTCCATGACCTGTCTAGCATACCACTCGTGGAAGTGTGACTTTAATTCTTCTTTGTACTCTTTATTTACTGTCAAGTCTATTGGTTGAAGTCGGTCTATACAAACTAAGGAGTGATTCCCATGTCTTTCAATTTAGTTAACATCTTCGCACTTTGGTGGGCTCTAAACACATCAAATATTGCCACTGCTTGCCCAAGGGGCAGTCGGTTACGTGTTTTGTTCACATATGGATTGATGACATTATCCACATAACGTATCATAGGTTCTTCGTTACTCCAGTGTGAGTCTGTTTGAGTCACGTCCCAGTGGTCAGGGAAAACTACACCCTTAGGCAGGCATCTGTCTGTCTCCCCTGCGTAAGTGGCTTGTGGGGGCAGGATAGTTCCGGATTTTGTTATTGTGAGTAAAATCGTAATCTGCCTCTTGTCATCATGTGCGGAAACACACTTGCTTAGATCCACGGGCTTCCATCATCCAGTCGCCACCTGGAACCCGGTCTGATTCCAATTTATTATAAGTCAGGCTGGAATATTGTGTTGTTTCACTACAGTGTTAACTTTCTCCAAGAACGTTTTCTTAATGTCTTCAAAGTCATAGGACAGCTGTTTTACGCTTGTTGTTCCTTTCCGCTTAACAAATCCCATACGGCGAAGTAGCGACCTCGCCCAATGTTTGGTGATGCTGATGTGTCTACCGTAACGTGCCAGCTGGCTGCGAGCATGCTCGGTGATCACAGCCTCTGCCCCAGCCATTACAATCCTAATATCGATCACTCTTCCATTAATTCTAACTTTCTTGATCCAGTCTTGCATCTCCGCAATAAGCATGCTTCCAAGCATCAAATGATTGCCCAGGGATGATTTGGGTAAATTAGAAAGTTCTTGTCCATGTTGCTTTTATTAATTTTATGTATTGGTCCCGCATACTCCGTACAGTGGTCTCACTGATCGTACAAATCAGATCGGTATTTGCGGACAACCTTGGCAACACCATTATCGATGGAGTATCTGGCTATCTTTGTCTGGATTTCCTCATTATAACTGTTGTTCTCTCCTCGCTTTCTTTTCCGGTACAGTGACTGAAGCAGGGGTTCTACTGCGTCATTAAGTGTCTGGTAAGCAAGAGCCTGCGCCGTGTTCGCAGCTTCTGACGGGTTGGGATGTCCAGAAACCGGGGGGAGGTCTAAGCTGATTACCACTCTTACGCTTTATTGGTGCGGTCCCTCTCAGAATCATCATAGAGAGGACTCCTATTGCCGAAAGATTAAATGTTTTTATGTCTGTATGTTGTTCCATTAACTGTGATTGTGCACGTGTAAAAACAAATAGAATTTAGATAAAATTTTATAAATTTTGGATTAGGGTTTATGCACTGTCCTAAACTAGTGTTTTATATAGACTCAGTTTGGATAAACCTAGGATGGTTTATTGAGTCTTCTTTAATTAGTGATCTTTGCCAAAGACCAATGGTGTCCAGTGTTTGTTATATGTGTATTGCTATATTGTTATGTATGCTTGTGATTTTGTTTGGACGGCAATTGAGGAATCAAATCTTTATTAAAGATGTATTATTTTAGAAGGACTATCTAGAAAAGTAATGTGGTCTGGTAAGGTTATGGTTCTTCACAAATGGAGTTGTTTTCCCTACCAGGTTTCTATATAATTATTTTCTTTTTTTTATATAGAAAACATGGAAGAAAATAAAAGGAAAAACAGGTAAGGTTAAAATAAATTGTGTGAGTGTATGTTCTGTGTGTGGTTTTACTATCTAGTAGTTTTTAGTGGTGTTTTTCTACTCCCCAATGTTGTTGTGTTCGTGATGTTCTTATTTACTGACCGCCCCTTTGTGGAGATCAGGTGTGATCCTTACTACCTCGCGTTAGCCGCGTAGCACTGGTATTGTTACACGCACACGGGTATTTACTTGACTGAGCGGTTGTCAAATCCTGGCGTGATTCTCGCTAGAAGTCATAAGCTTACTCCGTCTTTCCAAAGACTTCCATACAACTTCAGTTGTAAATTAGAAAGCCCGACGTATCCATTCTATACCTAAATTTTACTCTAATTAATGTAAGACCACAGATAAAACAAACTGCCAAATATCTATCAACCGCACATCTGCATGTTTTATCTTCGTCATGTTTCCTTACCGCCAATCCCCTAACACTGAGACTATTTTAACTCCGCCACCTTAGGCCAGTCAATGCATGCTTTCCAGGCACATTTCGCCAATATAACTGCACCACATTTGACCACATGGCGACATAAACGGTATCTGCCAAATCCCTTCTTATTTATTCCTTTTTGTAATTTACCGGTTTCCTACCGTAAATACTGCCCTTGCAGTCACACCACCAATGTACACCACTAGATTTTAATATGGACTATCTTACGACAGGGACATTCATTCGGTTTTGGCTTGCATTCACTATTAGTGAACCATGGCATCATGGAAACTCATTAACATCTCACTCCGTGACGTTTGCTCCTAATAACTGGCTAATTATTTCGGGATAGGAATATATCCATTGCGCCGCATTCCAATAATCACGCAAGTAATCACACAAATCTAAGAATTCCTTAAAACGGGGCGCTATAACCAAATGCTCATACTCCATATTTATTACAGTATCACACCATCACGCCCTCCGTACTCGGTTTGGTCAATATCCTGTCCCAAATGTGTTTGTTGCACCTATCAGTGGTAAGATTAAAAGGTTCTACAAGACAGTAATATTAATAGTTAGTAATTAATCTTATCTTTAGGTATGGCATACCTCCTTACTAGGTGGGAGGAAGAGAAAAAAATTAAAATGATGAAAATTTGAATTAAAAGAAAGGTATTTTATTGCAATATTATTAGTTTTGCAAGAGTAGAAATGAGATGAGTGACTATGGGAGTGCGTGAGAGAGTGGATCTGATCCTCTTGAAGAATCTATCCTTAATGGACGATATACCAGTTCCATTCCTCACTCGTCCCTGTCTCCCATCTCATATTATATCAACAAATTTGAAAGGGCAACGATATTACATTTGGAACTCTGCCTTTTAATTTCTGTGATGATTTTTATATTAATTTGCATATATTATTTAAATTTTAGGAATTTTAAATTTAAATTTTTAAATTTGATCATTGTACGAGGGTGATGAGGGTGTAATAAAAGGGTGGGGTGACTAACCAGAGTCCATCACCCACCCGTCCCCTCCTCCCACATTCATACTTTTTCCCTCGAGGGTTATTTATTCAAAACATTTCTCTCTTTTAGGACTTTATAATGTTAATAATAAAGTCCTTTAAATCATTATTCAGATCATCACAAATTTCATTCGTATAAATGAAATGGCTGTCTTGCACTCCTCCCTGTTTCTGTAGTAGTGCTTCTTTTATTTTGTCTCTTGCAGACGCCATTTTAGGGCAGTGGAGGATTATGTGTTTTTTAGAATCCACACTTTGCCCACATAGATTGCATTGATGATAGGATGAATGACAAGACTATTGAAAGCTTCCTCTCCGGTCATCCAGACGTTATGCAAGTATAGAAACATCATTGTTTGCGTGGAGGGTGATTTAATTCCCTCCCATTATCCTCCATATTTGTTTCCAATTTAACATTGGATTTGTAACCTCTACAGGCATTTTAATATTTTTCGGTAAATTTCCATTTAGTTTTAAGTAGATTTGTATAATTTTGATCTGTTTCCCAAAAGTCTTTATTGTCTCTATATTTATATAAAATATCGCTCACACGATTACATTTCCGTGGAGCTTTTAAATATTTTATTAATTTATTATTTTGTTTGCATAAATATCCATAGAGGTACACATATATGGCCTCCCATGGATATTGAAATGTTTATTTTAGGCTTCTAAGTCTATTAACTATGTACGATATTTGCTTATTAAATGTGGTAGTCCAAAACCACCTTCACTTTTGGGTTTGTATAGCAGTTTTTTGGAAGATAGTGTATTTTTTATTATTCCATATATATAATGGATAATTCTATCTTCTAAAGTATTTAACATCGTTTCATTCAAATCAGCTGTTTTGGTTATGTAGTTGATTTGACTGTATATATGTCTTTGCGACTTGTATACATTCCATTATATTTAAAGGGACATACAGCCATGTTTCTATGTGTTCATCCACTTTGTTTAAAAGGTAAAGTTCAGGTCTATTGAGTCTTTCTCATAAAAGACTCCTACTGCCTTAACATGTGCTTTGATTAGGGGAAGTCCAGGGTGGTTACCCCTCCAATTCCCAATCAACAAAATCTCAGTTGTATTGTGGTTTGAGGCAGAGCCTCATGTTCTACCAAAATTAAAATATTCCATTTGCAAATGGTGAAATGAATATTCATTTCGTATAAAATTTGAACAATCATCCTCATGGAAAAGGGTTTTTAATTCCTTCTCCAGTTTGGGAATTTTGATTCCTTCAATGTTTCCATTTAATACAATATTTTTGTTTAACGCTTCAAGCGCTGTCACATATAGGAGCATGGACAGGAACCACTGTGTTAACGCCATGATCGTTAAAAAGTACCGATGGTGCAACTTGGTGGACAGTGGTTTAAATAAGAGATCATTCATATGTACTTTAATAACCGATTGACCTAGTGCTGTTGGTTGCGACGGCTTCCTTTAATGTTGAGTTCTCAAACGAAAACATGAAGAAAGTGATTAATCTGGACAGATGTTTTATTTGTGCTCATAAAGATAGAAGTATTGATTTTGTGTTGTTGGCTGCTTCAGCTTCGACTGATGTTATTCACTTGGTCGAAAACACGGTGTCAGTATTGAACTTGCCAGGTCTTTGATTTGTGCTCATAGAGGTGGTAGTATTATTTTTAAACATTAAAGTGACCGCCATTTGCGTTAGCATGTTTTTATCCTTTTGTATTCTTTATTTTGGATATGTGTAAAGGTTAAACCTAGTCCTACATGTAAGATGTATCACATGTTATTTATGTTTTAGTGCTACGTCTTAATACCCAAATAACGGCCTTGTATAGCGTGTTCCGATGTTGGTAAACGTTCTCGGCCTCTTCCATCACAAGCTAGAAAAATAGCATTGGATGGAAATAATGGTTATTTTGAACTGCACTCAGGCTCGTGGGTGGTTTTAAGTCGCAATAGCTTCACGACACAATGACAGTAAAATTTACAAGTTCATCTATCTCAGTGATTATCGAAACGTCCTCGATGTTATTTTCAACACTCATTTTATTTTATTTTTAAATGCATTCTTCACTAAATGGATTGTTCTTCGGCCAAAAACTAACCAATTTGTTAAGTATTACTACAATTACCTCTGAGTCTGTTTCAAGGCTCACAAAATGATGTCAAATTATTCAACTAGTTTTATAAATTCAGTATTAAATCATCACCCATTTGAGATCCTCTATATATGACAATATGACGTCATTAGTTACGTCAGAAGTTATTATGTGATAGGATTTGTATTAAAGGAATAAATGATCATCCCTGGATATTTGTAGAAGTATAAATTTTGCTCAATTATCCACAAAGTAGTCCAAAGAACTTTATATTAAATTTATGAACGATTGGATAAAGTGTTAAACTCCTTTAATATCATGCTATAAAATTATATGTAAAAGAATGTAAACACAGTAGGTAAGCAAGGAACATTTCCAGATTACATACGCGCTATTTTCAAACAAAGTAAACAAACAGCTCAGACATAAACAAGGACATCTCCTGTACTGTAAAGTTACTGTTGGGATTACTATCAAATTACGCAAGCACATATCTCAGTCGATTTTTTTGACCTGGTTTAATCGAGGGATTTACAAACAAAGCTTTGTATATATGACACTGTACCTATTTTTAGAAAGACGAAAAATTTCCTTTGTCATGCAGTTGTGCAAAAGATCTCTATCCCCCACCCCGTCTCTGTAATGACATGTAACACTAGTCCTAGCTCACTGTAATTTTGAACAAACGCAGCTTTTATTTTCATAATTTTCCGATAATTGGAAGTGATTTTGCCATTTAATATTCCGAGTGCAATTGATTGCAAAAATATTATTTGTAAAATCTGAGTTCCTTTCGTGATTTGTTTCAAAACCGCGCTGCATTTGAAATAGGCATTTTTACTTAAGACATTCACAAAGAATTCTCTTCCTAACAGGATAGGGTCTACGTATTATGGTACCAGGAACTGACAGTATCTTTTCATCATATTTTGAAAAATTTCATATCAAGACATCTTTGGTGTGAGAAGGATCAAGACTGATTCCGAATAAGATTTTTAAGAAAGTCTTTTAAAGCATATGATTTCATATCAGTAGTGTGTTCTCGTATGTTTATATCCTTCCTTCATTTTCAGATTATCTTACTATTAATTTATTATTAATATCCAACGTTTCATTTCAAATACTCGGTTCTAAAAGTAATTTTATGAACCAACATTCAATGTCATAATCTTCTTCAAGCATTTGTTTCAAAGACATATTTAAATAATAATAATAATAATAATAATAATAATAATAATAACAATAATAATGTTCAACGGATACAGGCGCTTGAAATTATAGCTTAAGAGTGAAAAGTTCAAAGGAAATCACTCCCAGATCAATTTTGGACAAACCACGAAGGCCTCAAGATTAGCACTTAAAGAATAACCCTGAAAAATAACTGTTGGCATCTGTGAGAGAAAATAAAACATTTGGTGCATACCATCAGAATAACGTTTTGTTTAGTAACTCTCATATAATTTGATGTATTTGTTCATTTAAATTCGAGTTGTTAAATTCTAGCGTTAACAACAACAACACCAAACACCAGTTGATGATCATTATATTTAATTAATAGCAATATTAAAAATGTAATAATTATTATAAAATAAAATATAGATGCAAAAAGTATAAACGCTTATATTCAGACGAATTAATTCTGTTTATTTATTTATTTTGTTTATCGCACGTAAGTAATATAATCATGCAATATTTTGCACAGAAAGAGATCATTATGTCATTTTTAATACCTCATTGTCCTGCATTCCATCACCTGGTTATTTTTAGCAAAGGGCTTTGTTAGTTTATGTCTAACACATAGACAAGAAATATATACGCCATAATTCATACGTAAAATCGTGTATATATTTTAATTTCTCTTAAGTTTATACAAACATGATCTCTAAAAATGATACTGTGTCAAAATCATTTTTTTTAATAAATAAATAAATAAAAACATAACAGAAATAAAGACCCTGACGTACTACAAACGCTGGATACGAGATTTTTTTGACCGGTTATTCCGAGGAAGTAAATGACTTCGATCTGCCATTTTTAAGACTCATCAAAGAGGCTATGCGTCTCATCAATGTGCATCTCGGCTCGATGACATTTAAAAACAAAAACAGGCCAAAGTAAAGAAAAATAGCAAAAATTTAATGTAACTGCCTTTCTGCATCAGTGACAACCCGTACCTTCAAGTTTTTTTTTATAAAAAAATACTGTTTACAAATAGTTTTAATAACATGAAATTCCACGTGTAGATATTAATGCCCTGGACGAAACGGCGCACCCCTCCTTAAAACAAAATGCCACAAACTCTGCGAAATGGTTCCCCTCGACATTGGCGTCCCAGGTGGTCGCTCGTATCACAGGTCTCTTACGACGGTCCTGTCGACATGGTTACATTATGCTGCTTCAAAAAAAATCTGCAAACAGAACATCATAAAGCCTTTCCCTAAAATCTGAATAAAAAATTACTTGAATACAAAGAACAACTGATGAGTTTTATTGAATCGCCTTTGGCGGAATACACCTCAAAGATGTGACAAAAGACCCCAAGATGCTCCGCAAATACTGCATCCTTTGCCATTTGTTTGACATGTGAAAAAAAAAGTATTGTTTCTGAATGTAGATCTCAGTGGCGTCAGTTTCTTTTTGTCTCTTTCGTTTTTTAAAGAAAAGGTTTGGGATGTACCGACTATTCATGACCGAGGATAAAATTGAAGGGTAACTTTTAAAACAATCAGCGCGATACTCCAGTGATAACCAATGTGACTGCAGATTTGTCCGCAACTGCATATTTTTTGTTCTGACTGTGCTTGAGGATTTGGGGCTAATAGATTATGTGGATTTATTTACATTTTAAATTTTCTTTTGGTCATATATTTTATTGTTGATTATCAAATGTATTCGAAAATGTAAATCCTGAAACAATTTAAGGAAACCTTTGAAAATGTTATAATTAAGTGAATTATAACAAAATAAAAATATGAACATGTCGTTTTTGGTGCTGTCTTTTCCCCCAGTAATTTTCAATATTTTTGTATAGATCTTGTTGTCCAACACCAGGCACGATCTCACGTAACTTTCCTGTAAATTCTCTTGAAACATGAGGGTAGAGGTCCATCTTTTCTAACGTGTAATGCGAAAATGGGATTGCGGTTAGACGGTGCACTCTAAACCATTTAAAAATCGATGTCAAATGCACGTTAGATTTCATTTGTCGATGAGAGCGGTATTAGGTATTACAAATAATGCATGGGCGAATCCAAATTACTTGGAACGTATCGATCGGAACATGACTCGGCCATTTCCACCAGGTCTTGAATTTGACGAGTTTGATGATTCTCAGGCGGAATGCACCATGTATTTTACGACACGAAAGGCCGAGTTTGCCCCGATTGTGATTTTGTCTCCATTCACCACCATACATTAACAACCTCGATTTTTTTTCTTTCTAATCTTACGAATCATACATCGAATATATGTCCATAGCTGTCATTCTGACAATTTCGGTTATTTTTCTAAACAGTGGTTGACCGGGATGTTACAGATGATCGACCAATTTTCATTTGCAAATTCTCGGTCAAACCTACAGTTAATCCACTCGTAGAAATGACCGAGGTAATTCAAACAGATTAGGTTTCTTTGTGGAGAAATTGTCGGCGATCGAAATATAAGATTTTTCTGAGAAGTACTGCATCGACATACATCCGGGGCATACTTTTGTCGCATAGAAACAGCCGACGTAGTTCAGAATAGCTGCCATATATTGCCATGTGAACGAAAGTATTTTAGAATATTGTTACATGTTTAGGCTCTTACAAAAGTAACAAGAAATGAGTGAAGACAACAAGCTTAATAAAATTTAACAAATAATTTATTTCCCTAGAAAAACAAGGTAAAACTGAGTAAAAGGAATTACGGGTTTACGAATCAAATCCAAAATTAATCAAAGAATTAAAAAATAGTTGTCTTAATAATAAAAAGTCCTAATATGTATGAAAATCGTGGTCAGCGTCGTACTGCTGTGTCAACACCTCTTTGTTGAATCACAGAAAATAATATTCCAATTTGAATTCTGTATAAATTTCTATAAATGTCCTTGTCCAAGAATTAAATTACAGCACTAGTATTTCCAGGGAAAAGAATCACTTTTCTTTAAAATAAAATAATTAGCCCCAAAACTGGTCACAACATAAAACACACGGACGTGTCCAGTGTTAAGGCAAGTATGACTATTATTTTTCAAAACATCAACAATAAATCAAGCTACAACGCAAAACAGATGCCCAGATGTGAGTCAATCTTCTGGAAAAAACTTAATTGATATATGTTATTTAACACGTAGTCCAAGTATGACCTCGATGTCACTTTATGATTTATACTCTGAGAAGGAAAAAATAAAATAAAAAGAAGTTATTTACTACAGACTATCACTGGTTCTGAATCAAGGTCAGGAATTAGGTCAGCATTAGACACAATGTTTCTGTAAGTTTTTTACGTCAAAAAACCCCAAAAAATCAGTCAGAACTTAACTTTATTCCAGTACATGAAGTTACATTACAATAACATGTAATGGATTTTTTTTAAATTAAAAACTAACAAACAAACAATTAATTATATCAAATATAAATCAAATCAAATATACATAACAATATAGTTTTTTAATAGCAAAGAATTGCATCTTTATGTTTCTTTTTCGACTTGACAGAATAGACCGAGAATATTCCGGCTGGGACCAACTGTTTATGTGGTGCCAACTAAGCGGGTGTTAAACCGATGAAACATGCTAACACTAAAAAAATTCAGCATTCCGTTGGCATATTAACGAAGGGCTGGGACAAACTTTCACGATGACCACAGGGCCCCATTGGCTTACTCTAGCTGCGATGTCAGGCGTCATATCAGCGTTATCGCGAAATATATACGTGTTCTGTTATGTAAGCAACATTCTAAACCAATGTCCTATTATAAGCAAGTGTAAAAAGAACTCGATTTCCAATATTTCAGTGTCTCTTACGTATCATGGCTAGACATTGCAGTTGTCATACCAACTTATTTTACCACCATCTACATCCATATTTGTGTTTGTTCAGGATGGTGGCTGTCTTAGCCGTCTCCATTATGGACTGGTCCATGTAATTCAGAAGAGTTGGGATTTAATTCCGAATGTGTGCGTTATTCCATTACTTTTACAAGCTAAGTAAACTAGTCAGCGATGCAACGTAGATGGACACAAATTAGTTGGCACCATCTCCAATTAGTGGTTCTAAAGTCTGTGTCTTATCTGCAGGAAGCAGAATTTCCAGCAACGAATGAACAACTGTAGAATACTTTTAAATATATCTATATATACTATAGAAAATGAAGATTCAAAGCCGGTGTTGAATACACAAAATATAGTTATATTGGACACAAGGCAATATAATAATTTCTCTTTTGTATTTGGTAACTGCAAATAGTCGATATGTGTCTATGCTTGGTTGTTTGTTTATTTTGAAACTCAAACTTCTCATTTATTAGGCAAAAAAAAGAGAATATCTGCACAATGTAAAAAAAAAGTCTTATTTGTCCGTCACATACGAATAAGAATTTTGTAATCATTGATTCACAACTGAAACTGCTTGTTAATACCATTTTATTGTTATATGGATGCGAGATCTGGGTTCTAGTGAGAATACCGTTATTGAATACGTCCACACTATTTTCAGATAAAAAGTTAAAGTGTTTAACAAAAGCTTCCCAATTAAACATGCTGTATGGATACACTGGTAAGTTTCATGCAAGCATTTTTTTTAAATTAAAAATTAGAGAATTTTTTTTATAGCTTGACTTGCTACATGACAAACGAGTAAAATTTCCAAATTATTGTACGGTATAAGATGCTGCTGTCGGTTTATTCGGTATTGAATGGCTTTCCTTTATCAAAAATATTTGCATTATTTAGATCTGAATAATTGATGGTTATCTCCGATATTTCCTTTCATTAAATGACTAAATAAAACAATGACAATGAGAAAGAGAGTTGAAACTAGGATTTCCAATTAAGAACTTATCTGATACGTAGAAAATTAAAATACTAGAATAATTTTAACAAAGTTCCGTACAGCAAATTATAACGTCCTCACTGAAAATAAAAGGGCAAAATGTAAATATATCTGAAAGAAAAATGTGAATTATTCGTCTCAAAAGACAGAGGATGAGTTTCAACAACTTTACTAATGTCAACATTTAACAGAATTGAGAAAACACTATATAAGTAAGAAATATATAAAAAATGTTGATGCATGCAAATTGAATGCGTTGTTAAATAGCACCAAAGACGACCTTCTTTCTAGAATAGCAAATTTACAGAATGAATGTTTGAATAATTATGTTTCATGTAAACTCAAACAAGTTATGTCTATTATACTTTGAATGCCCATGTTGTTATGTATATTCAAACAATTTACAAGAATAAACCTCTTTTCGTAATCTCTTTCCTACCTTTCCCTACCCGCAGTAACAATACCATTATTAATCTGTATTTCTATTAAATCTCACATGTCTATTATTAATCCCGAGTTGCCATTTAAATTTGGTTATCTCCTTTTCAGTTCTGAACCGCTGAATCATGCCTGCGGCAAGAAAGTACATTATTTCCTGGCTTTGTTTAATTGTTCCATAAATTTTACTTTCGTTTGAAATCCTATTCTCATTCCTTTCCTAGAAAAGGACTAGTAAATTCACAGTATGGAGTGATTAAGTAGAATATAATTCAGATGCAGAGGGGAAATTTCGGCTGTCACTTCCTTGTTAATTTTAGAGGTCAAAATATTGTGTATTATCATTACTTTAGAAACAGACACATTCATAATTGTAGATAGATACATTCATAGTCATAAATACGGACACATACACTAATGCAAATAGACACGGAGACGCACACACATTCATAATTGTAAACAATTAGATGCATTCATATGCATAAATACGGACATATAGACTAACAAAAATAGATACAGAGACGCACACACATTCCTAATTGTAGACAATTAGTTACATTCATAGGCATAAATACAGACACATATACTGATGCACATACACTGAAATATACTTTTATGCAGGCAGACGAACG
This sequence comes from Sinohyriopsis cumingii, assembly GCA_028554795.2. Taxonomy (NCBI): domain Eukaryota; kingdom Metazoa; phylum Mollusca; class Bivalvia; order Unionida; family Unionidae; genus Sinohyriopsis; species Sinohyriopsis cumingii. The sequence continues at coordinate 74,712,912 of CM068836.1, forward strand.
AACTTGTAAAATGTACTTATGTGAGAAATTCATACACAAGAAATGTAACGCAAAATTCGTGATTCCCATACAGTCTGTATAATATAAGCACGAAGAGACTTGACATGTACGATTTTCATACAATATGTATAAAATAAGCATGGCGAGACTTGAAATGCACGATTCCCATACAATCAGTGGCGTCGCTAGGGGGGGTGCGGACCGCACCTGGTGACACCATCTCTGAGGAGTGACACCAAAATGAAAAATTGCAAGTTTTACAGAGCACACACTGCTCGGTCTAGTCGGATTTCATAAGCGGATAACCGATCATAAATACATGACTAGCAGGCACAGCAGTGGCGTCGCTAGGGGGATGCGGGGGTGCGGGGGGTGCGGACTGCACCGGGTGACACCATCAGAGGGGGTGACACCAAAATGACATTACTAAGGATTCTGTATGGTCTGTTACGGAAGGAGGACCATGGGGGTGACACCATGAGCTACCGCACTGGGTGACACCAACCCGAGTGACGCCACTGCATACAATCTGTATAAAATAAGCATGGTGAGACTTGAAATGCACGATTCCTATACAATCTGTATAAAATAAGCATGGTGAGACTTGACATGTACGATTTTCATACAGTATGTATAAAATAAACATGGCGAGACTTGAAATGCACGATTTTCACACAAGATGTATAAACAAGCACGGAGAGACTTGAAATGCACGATTTTCATACAATATATATAAAACAAGCACGGAGAGACTTTAAATGCACGATTCCCATACAATATGTATAAAACACACACGGAGAGACGTGAAATAACTATTCCCATTGCAATCTGTATAAAACAAGCACGCAGAGACGTGAAAATTGCGTCATCCGAGCATGCTACGTATTATTTCTTCTTGCAAATTTCTTCATTAGTTTTCTTTCTTATTTTGTTTATTTCTCTTTGTTCATTCTTAGTTCTAACTATCTATTTATCGTTTGTTTTCCCTGGTTTCTTTCCTTTCTTTCCCCGTCCTTTCTGCCTTATATTTTGTTTTCTTTCTTCCTGGTTCTCTGTATATTTTAATGCATAGATTATGCCCGTAAAGACGAGTTTGCCAGTGTATCAGTGTGTACCCAAATTTGCTTTGGAATGGATTTTGTCCCGGATGTTGTCCCTCTAATAATACTGATACGCATAACGACTTTTCTATCCTTTTTGTTCACGGTCAGTCTTTTAGAAAACAACATAAAATAAGCAATTCCGGCAACAAAAACGATGACAAAAACAAGAACAATATCAATGATGGCAGCAAATATGATGATGTCAGGAAGACGAACGAAACAAAAAAAAAAAAACCAACAGAGGCAAGATGTATAAAATAAATAAAAAACGAAATGTGTCCGTTTAGAAATGCGACATCTTTATTGTGTATGGCTAGTGGTGTAAAATGTGTTGTTTTTAAGGTGATACAAAAAAGGGAGTTACATCCAAATATTGTTTTACATCGATAAAATTATATTATTCACATACGAATTGTGTACTGGCAGAACCCCATAAACTGTAATAATTATTTAAACATGTTTTCTGACAAATGGACCACTATGCCATTAAATGGCTTTACATGCATATTGATTAAATCATTATTTAATTTTTTAAGTATAGTTTTCTTCCTTTGAAGTATCAGATTTCTGTCTGCTATACAAACAACATGGAAAAAATCATCGCCTCTTACTGTATCAAATTATCATTTAAATGTATAATACTACGAATAATAATAATAATAATAATAATAATAATAACTAATGATGTTAATAATATTCCGGACTAGAATTTCCTTCTCGCATATCATGAGAATTAATTACATTTACTTCCTGCTTTAAATTCGTTTCATTTTACGTTCCCTTTATACAAAACAAATGATCGATTGCGTAAATGTGACAAATTTATATTCTTGCACGGAATGATCCGTTTGTATCAGACAGCTAAAGTTTGTCCTTGTTTGAGATACCAAGGGTGTGAGTATTGGTGCACCTATTTACACCTGTATAGATATTTCATTATTACACACCTGTAATAGTCACATGTTCGTCATTCGACATGTTTAACAGTTAATAAACACAAAGGTTATCACAAACAGGTTTTCTTAATAGCGCTACTGCCACGCATACATTTAATGTACATTTCAAAGGTAAAAATAAAACAATTATTGCAAACAACACCTTTTCAGATTTTGTTAATTGATAAGTGATTCGTTTGCAAACCACGCAGACAGATTAGGTATGAAATGTGATGGTGATGGTGGTGGTGGTGGTGGTGAATAAACTCAACATGTATTTACACTGAATGTTTTCTTTTTGTTTTCTGTGTTGTCATCCATTTCTTATCTCCTTGTATCCCCGCATAACATATAGTTTTGTTTCGTTTTTATCCTCAAAAGTCTGCTCCTAAAAAAGAAGCAAAATTTTCAACGAAATCAACAAGAGGACAAGGCTCATGCTAATTTTACTGTAAGCTTTTCTTTTCAAAACCCTCTTGACTTCCAGTATATTTCGTACTCATTCATTCAGCGAAACAATTCGTCATTGAAAAAGCAAGAACTATTATATCAATTTTTTATTATTGTACTGAATCACCCCCTTTCTCAAAATAACTAAGCACTAGTTAAGTGTATCGAAAGATAAAATTTTGTCATATGGTCCTTCCGTTCAATAGTATCTACTTACCTTCGTACTCGTAACCATATGATTATCACGCATTTATTTTCCAATATGATCAATACACATGAAGTTGAGGAGTTATAATTTATGGGGAACCTCCGCATGCGAATACATTTCTAAATTTAGAGGTTTAAAAATAAAAACTGTTCCATATCTTAAATATTCTTTACTTAAGGTTCATAGACACATGTCTATATTGGGTAGACTAATTACGTGAGGGTTAGTCACGTATATGGAGTGGCGTCACTAGGGTATACGGGGCGGGGGGGGGGGGAGGGTGCGGACCGCACCGAGTGACATCATCAGAGGGGATGCCACCAAAATGACTGTCTATAAAATGTTTGAATTTTTGTGCAGGAATGAGATGGGGGTGGGGGTGGGGTGGGGACACCATGAGTTACCGCACTGGGTGACATCAACCCTAATGACGCCACTGTGCATATGGTTAGACGAACAGAAGGGCGTGGTTTGTGGGCTGTGAGCAATATGTATCATCAATACAATGCACCGAAAGAAAGAGTCTGTTTTAAAGAAAATATTTTTAAAAAATTAAAAATTATTGTGAGCTGGTTTTAAGTGAGAGTATTATGATGCTGGATATGGTGATAACGATGACATTATTACTGAAAAAATGAATATATTATTCTATACATGATTTTATAGTAATTATATTTGTTGTTCTTGCATTTAACTCCATTTTGCAATTCATGATACATGACGGCTAGTATATTTGGTGGAGGAAAACCCTGGAGGAACCACCGACACACCGAAAGATACTTGCAAGCTTTCTCACATAGCCACGTTGGTCAAGCCGAGACTCGAACACACGCTGACAGGGGTGAATTGTGTGTGATTGCCTTAGACCACTCGGCCACCGAGGCCTTAGTCTACTCAGCCATTTGAAGCCACTCATAATGCTAATGCACTCTGATGACGAAGGATGATAACTATTATTAACAGTGATAATGATGATCATGAAGGTGACGACAAAGATGATGCAGATTATATATATATATATATATATATATATATATATATATATATATATATATATATATATATATATATATATATATATATATATATATATATATATATATATTGTTTTTATTATTACATCATCAGCATCATGCCTTTAAATGTAAGTTAATATATTTTCATTTCTTTTCGCTTGTAACCTTGTGTGTCGTTACCTTTTCAAGCTAAACCACAACAGTGGTAGGATGTATAGTATTGCACTTGTCCGTTCATCCGTCCGTTCAAACTGGGTTAAGCTTTGCTTTTAGGTCGGTTTTCGGGTACTCTTGTGGAATATCCATGTTCCATAAACACAGTTCTAGTTTATTTTGAAACCACTCATTGTCATATCACATGAAAGAAAGCCTTAGGTTAACTCCCTGCACCTTGTATTTATTTTGAAGACAAGAAACATGTCAGGTTTAATAAACAATAGATATGCGCACTTACCCTGGCTTGTTGTTTGTTTGGAGGGGTGGCTGGGTGGGGGGGTAAAACTTTATCACATTATGTTTCACCTGACCATCCTTTCATACAAACTGGATGATTTTACTTACTGTGTTTAAGTTTTGTTGAGCCGGGGTTACTCATCTGGTAGAGTATTGGACATGCAATCGAAAGATTGCGGGTTCAATAACCGCCCAGGCTAACCCAGGTTGGCTGCCTCTGTGTGTCCGAGGGAAAGGCATGATATAGCCAATAATGCGTTACAAGGGCCATTAAGACCCACGATGCAAAAGCGAACCATCCAAAATCAGGACAACACAGCACACCAAATCCCAACCTTCATTATATCACATATAACCTACCCAATAAACTGATCACCCTGACATTAAAAATGTTCGGCATCATATAAACAGTAATTGTTTATAGAGTAATAATTGGTTGTAAAAGGTAATCAAACTCACGCTGCGAATAACGGTACCAGAGCTATAAAACCACTGTCAATGTACCCATTCCTTCAAAATAATATGGAATCTTGTCGAAGGAAAGGGTTTTTGGTGTACAGGAACCAACGCACTGGGCAAATGGATATTTACATGGCGATACATGAACAGACTAATTGAATTTCTGCCTAGAAACACAAGGTATGTACATAAAATCTTAGTTATAAACAGACACCCGTATAGCAAACCAGGAGAAAAGTGTTTACACTTGGATGACACATTGAATGTAGGGATACATAATTTATATTGAATAACACAAATATAATCAACCAGTAATAATTCCTTCAAGACGATAATTGGTTCCAAGCGTGAATCGAACCCGCGACACAAGTAAACGATACGCTGCCACTCATCGTCATCTCTAAAAAAGGATTAAACAAAAGGTTCGATGTGCATGGGGATCGATTAGACAGGCAAGCTAAATCATCACTCAGCAAAATATACTAACCCCCTGGATTTATATTTAGAAAAGTGTGTGTGTGTGTGTGTGTGTGTGTGTGTGTGTGAAATGAATTTACTAATATTATATGCCATAAACTGTATGAAACAAGTGGCATCCTGAATTATCTAATGCCTTTGAGCAATGTGTCCAGTGCATACAAATTTGACTTTCTGTTTGCGACGTGTACAAGCTATTTTATTCGTTCTGCTGCCACATAAACATATAAACAACCTTGACATTTACGTTGTGTGAAGTTGCCAAATGTCACAAAGTGATAAAACGAACATAAACTGTGATTAACTTTACTGCGCATGTCTAGACCATATTGTATTAAGTGTGTGTGTGTGGGTGGGGGGGAGTTCGAGATAGTTTAATCGTGAGTTACTTTTGTTGCAAATGTACTTAAGTAGTCGTCTACGTGTACCGGGGGGGGGGGGGCTAGAAAGGGGAGATGTTATTTGGGTGTAAGTAATAAATCAGGTAGAATCCATTATTCACCTCTGACAGAGCAGGATATTATCTGCATTGGCCATGGGGAGGGGCAGAACTATGCAGCTGCCGGAAAACGAATGTGTAAAAAGTACATTTATCTAAATCATATATTTGCGGTTTTTCTTTGAAACAGACACGTCAGCTGGGCATTTCTTGGTGGTACTTAACGACAAATTTACTTCGCGGCTTTTTATTTTTATTTTGCATAGTTCTCGTGCAAATAGGATATGCATTATGGATTGTTGTTTTCACGTCGCCATGAACACTCTTTTTCTGTTTTTTGGAACAAATACGTAAAACAGACTGGTAAAAATGGCTGTTACCTACATACTGTGCTCTTTTTAACACGCAAGTATGTGCATAATATTAGAATACACGTAAAACCATAACATTGATATGTATGTAACCAGTCTAAACGGCGTAGGTATGTACATGTAGGTAAGGTAGGCAAGTAGGTAGTTAAGCATGTGGCATGGTATTGTTGGAGCGCCGTCCGTTAGGGTTGAATGAACAAATGAATGACCTTCTCCATATCTGTTGTTGTTGTTATTGTTGTAGGGTTTGACGCCATTTTTCAGCACAAGATAGGCTATACATTGCAGCCAGTATAAAATGGTGGAAGAAGAACCCGGGAAAACTCCAAAAAAGACCACCGACCCAAGATCCATATCTGTCATTATTCATTCAAATGCATGCACGCTGTGCAGGCTGGAAGAACTGTAGACCGTTAATTGCTTGGTTTTGAGTGCAAAGTTCAAACCAGATGTTCTGGCTGGGATAAATAGCAAATGCTGTCTCGAACATTACGTGAATAAAAGCAACGGAAAAATAAGTGATATGAGACAGCATACAGCTTTACTAAAAAAGTACATATAGGAAGAAAAATAGAAATGAAATCGGTAAAAGAAACGTAATATTCCCCAAAGGATCGGTCAATGATACTAATTACCGATATCAATATCGGGAATTCCAGGTCGTTCTTCCTTAATAGGTAGAACTAAAACCAACCAATCACTGTGGAAAGTTCATCCGGAAAGTTTGTGGGGATTTCCCGTGACCCGGTTTTTCTTGATAGTGTGCACTAGTTTGTGACCGGTAACCAGACCAGCCGATACCAAATATGCGGAGGGCTAAATGTGTTATAAGGTTGCATATTGGCGCCTTGCCAAACATTGATCATGTTCTAGAACTTACCCAAATACGTGTCATCGAAATTACACAATTTTATCACGACTTCCCAAGGAACAATACAGTAATTGTGTAAAGTTAATATAAAAAATGGATAAATGCGATTATATTAACAAAGTGTGTGAGTGTGCTTGTATGAGAGAAAGATAAAGAGAGAGCGATTTGAATTTTTAATTTAGCTTTAAAAAAATTTCAGTCATATCGCTACGATGTCTGCAGTGTGGCAGTTTATAGTGATGTTTAGCACTGGGGAATTATGCCGCAGACATGTAGTATGATGTCCCACCAGGCCGACCAGTCATAACACTAACCTGTTAATGTTGAGCACCAAATGAGACAGTTGTTGGTACAATTTTTTTTTATAAGTCTTTGGTTTGACTCAGCCAGGGTTCGAACCCGTGATCTCCCGCATCCGAGGCGGACGCTGTAATCACCAGGACACCGGAGCGGTCGACCGATCGAGAGAGATTTGATGAAAAATAAGTTTCTTTAAAAATGTGCATCTCAGATTTCTGACTACCCCTTTTATTTGAGAGAGAGAGAGAGAGACAGACAGACAGAGACTCAAATAATGGAAAATAAAATTTCAAAATATAAATCTTTATTTTCTTTGTATAAAATCCTGAATTACTGTCATGTACCTGATGTTAGAACATTTAAATGAATATGTTTTTCCTCAATTTACAGAAACAAAGATCGAAATACGACTGCCAATTTTAGTATAAAAAAAACTTTCAAACTTTAATAACTGCATAACAAAATGCGTAATTTGCAAGAATATTTTCTTTTGAGCTATAACTGAATAACTAAAGGTAATGATTTATAATAATAATAATAATAATAATAATAATAAGAATAATAATAATAAATGTGCCCAAATATTAAAACTTTATATGATATCATCAGGTAAAAAATGTTTAATTCGTCTAAATTGTAACATGGCAAAGAATATTTTAATTAATAAATACATAGAATAAATATTTACAATACAGTATGAGAAATGTTTCACAACTGACACTAAAATCTTCCAAACATGAATACTCCAGATAAGTAATTTTAAAATGGAAATGATAATTTATTAGATACCAATTTCTCCAAAATACAAACACAGCATGTACTCTTCACGATACACGTCTTATGAATTAGTCGACAGTCCAGTTTGGTTGAGAAACTCTGTTCAAACAGTGCATTTAAACCGTTGTCAAAATATGAGATGGACATGTGAAACAATTAATGCTAGTTCCCAGTAAGTCTTAGACTGCAACTAATGTTGCAGACATTTTGCATAAATAGGATCACATTGATCTGTTTGCTGCCTAGTCTCGGTTCCACGTGTACGTTGTCTGGGTTTCCTCGCATGAGCATTTCGTACCGCTACACACCTCCGCCTCTATGCACGTCGGAGAACGTCGCCTATTCTGGGTAGCCTGAAGAATGGCAAGCTCAAGAAACGTAAAACAGAACTTATATGGTTCTACATTAGATTTACGCGTTCTCTTCGTCTGAATCTTGTGATACGTCGTTTAAGACGTTATAATCGAAATCGGCACCAGCCTTGACAAGACGCTTTACAATGTCTTGGTAGTTTCTCCAATATGCTATGTAGATGGCCGGCTTTCCGTCGAAAGTAAGAAAGTCAATTTCAATGTTTGTATACTTCACAAGGAATCGAACAAGCTCCATGTCCCTTCTTTCACAAGCGTAATGGAGAATAGTACGTCCGGATTTTGCGTCAACTGCGTTTACGTTCGCTTCAGAAATTACCAATTCACGCACTATGTCCATCTTATTTTCTGTTACTCTTGCTGCGACATGTAAGCAAGTCAGTCCCTGTGAATTTCGAACTTCTAAACATTGTAACGCCCTCCGTTCTCGCACGACTTTCAAAATAGCCTTTACACAGTCAAGGTCCCCGTTTCTGCAAGCCAAATGTAATGGTGTATTTCCCTGGTGATCTTGGCATGAAATATCAATGTTCTTTGACAACAGTTTTTGAAGAACTGTTAATTGTTTTGTCAGAACAGCAAGATGCACTGGTCTTTGGTACAAGGAATTAGGAATATTGAGACACTCTACATTTGGAACCATAACTATCAGTGCGCATGCAAGGCGTTCATTACCCCCAATTAAGGCGAGGTTCACAAACGTGTCGCCATCTTTATCTTGCACGGCGAAATCAATTACTATCCGCTTAATAAACGCAACATTGCTTGATTTTGTACCTACAATAGCAGACGAAGTAACACTGCTTGGCTGAGTACCTGCTACTGCAGGCAAACTCAATGAAGAAATCCCTTCGTCCTCCAACGAAATGTTTAATAATTTGTCAGAAAGATATTCAGGAACTGTTTCACACAACTCTGTTTTTCCCCGCAAGGATGCACAGCTTTCTAATGAAGAGTCGCGAAAAGACTGCAAACTGCAGCTGTGAATTCCCGAGTCAAATCTTTCCTCACTGACTCTCCCTGTCGCCATTTTGTGTGAAGACATATTCATCGTCTGAACACAATGCAGGTCATCAGTAACCAAGTCATGATCATTGTTAATGTCGTCCTCAAAGTCGGCCATTTTAACGTTCTTACTAGTAAAGTAGCCTCTTGTTTCCTTTTTCTTTAAAGTCGACTTAAGTTGCCTTATATAACTGTAGGATATATTCCTTACTGTAGATTATTTGTCGTATGTAGTCCAACGAATCAATCCACTTAGAGCGCTTTCACACTGCTTACCAAGGTCAATGCACTGCGTTACTATATGTGAACAACAGTAAATCTCGCTTCTTATGTTACTGGCTTGATATGTTGGTACTGTGTTTATATAATTCATATAAAAGGAATTTCCCAGGCGTACTCAATAAAACCACGTGACTCATTAATATTAATGTATGGGAAATTCCGCCTTCGCTTGCGCACGGGGATTCCCCGTTTCAAAATGTAAAGGGCGATGGCTCTCGATGAAACTGATAGAAATGTTAAGTGGAAAGAACCTAGTTGATTCTTATAGCATTTCCAAAAATACAGTGAGTTATCGACGACTAACGATATATTCCGAACACCTGATTGTGAATAAGATAACTTTTTGTAGTAAATTCAGGACGGTGTGTTTATGAAATATGAGGTAACTATTTCTTTTATTTTCTGCAAAACTTCTTCCAATTTCAGCTTCCACGTAAAACAGATCCAAATAAACTGTCGAATTTGAACGTTATATTTTATGAGCAATTTTTGTATAACCTAAGGCCGACATACTATGTTATTACTACTACCATTACTGAATAATAATAATAATAATAATAATAATAATAATAATAATAAAATAATAATAATAATAATAATAATAATAATAATAATAATAAAATTAATACAAATAATAATGGTGGTGTTTATCCCCATTATTACAGTAGAATGTTGTTACCCTATTCGTTATCATATAAAGCACGTAAAACGTTTAGGATCTTGACTTTTTAAAGACTAAATGCTACCTATTTTGTCGTTAATGCATAACGGCTATGTATATTGCCTTGTCTTACATAACAATACACATTTTAAACGCAAATCCAAATTTCTTTGAAAATAATTTGACAGGATATATATATATATATATATATATATATATATATATATATATATATATATATATATATATATATATATATATATATATATATATAAAGTATCCTTTTACAATGAAGCTTAGCAAATTTAGATTCATTTTACAGGCCATACTTTTGTCAAAATCTGGAAAAGATAACATTTTTTAAATAAAATTTTTGATGTATTTTTTGTATCATCCTGTATTACTTCATAGATATCTACAACAATAAAAAGTGATAAATCGGAGAAAATATAGAACAGGGTAATGAACTCAATATGATTGCCAAACGTATTATCTGATAAACAACCAAATAAATAAGGAGTATGACCGCTAAACTTTATATCCGATAAACAACCAAATAAATGAGGTGGTAGTACACGGGTTTTGAATGACACCACATTCCACCACCGTTGCCTTAAAAGTTAAACAACTATACAAAGATTCACGCCCTTGGAGACGTGAAAAACAACAACAACAACATGATGAATATAAAGATGGCTGTTGAACTATTACGCATCCAAATTTTAAATTTCACAAGAAAACAATAAAAAAAATGTAGCGACTACCATAGTCTTTCAACTTCAAACAACCGTACAAAAGTTTCATTGTCCTGAGGCAGGTGACATTCAATGATACTGTATTACTTCATAGATATCTACAACAATATCCTTACTGTAGATTATTTGTCGTATGTAGTCCAACGAATCACTCCACTTAGAGCGCTTTCACACTGCTTACCAAGGTCTGTTAGTGCAGTATTCATTTGCTCTATGCTCTATTAATAGCACATGCCTATATCGACAAGTCTTACTCTACTTATGTTTGTATATATATTTGTCTTAGATACAGACGTTTCATGATCCGTCTGTCTCTCTCTGTGTCTGTCTCTCTATGTCTCTCTTTATATATATATATATATATATATATATATATATATATATATATATATATATATATATGTATATATATATGTATATATATATATGTATATATGTATGTATATATATATATATGTATATATATATGTATATATATATGTATATATATATATATATATATATATATATATATATATATATATATATATATATATATATATATATATATATATATATATATATATGCATATATATATATATATATATATATATATATATATATATATATATATATATATATATATATATGTATATATATATGTATATATATATGTATATATGTATGTATGTATATATATATATATATATATATATATATATATATATATATATATATATATATATATATATATATATATATATATATATATGTATGTATGTATGTATGTATGTATGTATGTGTATATATATATATATATATATATATATATATATATATATATATATATATATATATATATATATATATATATATGTATGTATGTATGTATATATATATATATATATATATATATATATATATATATATATATATATATATATATATATATATATATATATATATATATATATATATATATATATATATATATATATATATATATATTACAGTGTATCCCTTAAGGGTGCAAGACTGAGAGTAAAAAATCTCCTTGGTGTCAAAACTGGGGGTCAGATTGAATAACAAACAAACTTTAGTATCAAAACTGGGGGTCAAATTAAAAATGTGAGGGTCTCTGAGGCGCAAATGAGGGTAAACGGAAATGTTATTATCTTCCTTTCTTTCTTTCTCTCTTTCTTTCTTTCTTTCTTCCCAGGCAAAATATTAAACGGTGCATACATTATCTTTTTTATCAAGGGAAATCTGAAATTACAAAAAGTAGCCATAACTTAGACTAATGGGCATCTAGGGTGCTAGCTATTGGTTAGGCACGTAATTTTTTTCTAAAGGAAGCAAAAATGTATACAGATGATAAAGGATTTGTATGAATTACCCAGAGCTTGATTTTTGCCAAAATATTAATCAATGGGTAGGAATTATGATTTTTCTGGATAAATGAATGAATGGGATGGCTGAACGAGTTAGCAGATGATAAATGCATGAATTAATAAATTATTAAAAAATATCTTGTATGACTTATCTCTTTTCTCTGGACGAATGTATGTGCACATTGTTTTGGTAGATACATTTGCATGTATTATACTATACCGCTTGTTTCTTTTGTAAGAAGTATATGTACAAGCACACGTATAAATTAAATTTCTAAATTCCAGTAAGTGGTTATATTTATCAATCCATGCTGTCTTTTCTAAGAGCACCTTGTAGAATAAGGGATGCAAACATATTTTCGATATTTAAGCAACAATTGATCAGTCACACCTTTTACATAGAAAGGAAACGGAATCTATACTGTGTCTTCGTGTATTTTATGGATTATATTTTACTTATTTTTTTAAATTTAGGAACACATTTTCAGCACTTTGTATGAATATAACATTCATTTATCGTGATGTTTCAGTTCGGGATATGTAGAAACAAATTCAACGGAAATTGGTACTTCACGGAAATTGGTTCTTCGCGGAAATTTGTTCTTCACAAAAATTGGTCCTTCTGGAATAACATCTAGCCTTTAGTCTCAATGTAATGTAAAGGAAATAAATTGCAAAATTTCCCAAATATATCGAGACAACACATGAGATATGTTAATATAAACTGCAACCGCGATAAATAAAAATTTCCGCATTGATAATTGTAAAAATTGTTAACCGCTCGGATTAATCGCAAAACTGGTGATATTTGTAGTTTTACTTTACTGCAGCCCATTGTACATGTAGCCCATTGTACATGCAGCCCATTGTACATGTAGCCCATTGTACCTGAAGAAATAATGCAGACAGTCTTTAGGTTTCTATCCTAAAAAATATTCAAAACGTTTTACACTGTCGAGTGTTACACACATTATTGTATCTAGTCAAACATTGGTTCAGCAACGCTATCTCAGAGTCCATGCCTACATATTATTTTGTCTATTGGTGTATATGCACGCGCGCGTGTGTGTTTGTGTGTGTGCGCGTGTGTGTATTTAACGTAGCATCAACAGTTTTAGTAATATAATTACTATGTCTGCAGTGTGACAGTTTATAGTGATGTCTAGCACTGGGGCATCCTGCCGCAGACATGTAGCATCATGTCCCACCGAGTCACATTATCCTGATACCAATCCATCCAGTCCTAACACTAACCTCTTAATGCTGAGCGCCAACTGCTAGTACCATTTTCATAAGTCACTGGTATGACTTAGCCGGGGTTCGAACCCGCGACTTCCCACATCCGAGGCGGACGCTCTAACCATTTAGGCACCGGAACAGTCAGTTTCTATTGGTATATGTCTGGGTGAATTCAAGCAGTTATATATGTCATCTTGTCTGTCTTCCTCTTAAATAAATTTGTATAACACGTTATGCTTATACAAAGCAAACTTTTGAATGAAAGTCTGCATTCAAGTAAATGAGGATTTTTTCTAAATAAACCATCACAGCTTCTGTGCAAGCACTTAATATAATAAAAGCAAAATATAACAATAAAAGTAACAATAATTGATGTAAAATATGTTTTACCCAGAAAAGAAACAATACCTTCTCCAAGGCATCCATAGTTTGAAAACCAAAATAATTTGAAGTTTTCCTTGTAGTTTTAACAAGAAAGAGATGGAAATACAACTGACAAAGGCAATAAAAGACGACATCTGTATCTACAACGTGTATTTATTGGCTACAGATATTTTGATTTCAGGAAAAATTGCAAGCAGGTGCATAACTAAAAATAGTTCTACATTACTATTTTAATAAACCCGCCATCCTTGAAACTTATGTTATAATTAAGACTCTTCGTTAAAATTAGTTTCCAAAATTATCTTCTTAATTACTTATCAAGCAACATACCGTCCTATCTATGTAATAATTATCCATCCCAACCTATCAACGCATTACTTATCATCTCAATTACCTATGATTAACTACCCATCAAGCATCCTACCTTCCTATCTCTGCAAAATGTATGCATCACTACCTATGTAGTATGATACCATCTATCTGTCTGTCTAACTATTAACATGTCTATCTATTTTTGTTTGTTTGTCTGTCCGTCAGTCTGTTCGTAAATTCCTAATTTTTTTAACCACTTTGTTCTTTTAATGCAAAGTCCAGTACATGTATATCTTAATGCAGAATGATCCTAACAGGGCATGGATTTATCGCAGAAAATGTTTGAGATTTCACGTTATGCTCTCATTGTGTAGATACACAGTAATGTCTTTTCTGTTGAGACCGTTTACACACACACACACACACACACACACACACGCACGCACGCACACACACACACACACGCACACGCACACACACACACACTCTCTTCGTTTATTTTATTTTTGGTGTTTTCTTCTCGGTTAGTAATTTTATTGTCTAATCAATTCTTTACAGTGTAGATGGCACAAATATATATTATTGCATTGCAATACGGAATGTTTTCTAAAAATAATTACATTTTACACGGTCATTACGACACGAACTATTTTCGTAAACTGATTTTACACGGTCATTACATTTCAGAATGTTTTGTAAAAAGGTATTACATCTTACACGGAAATTAATTTCATGTTACAAGGAAACTGAATAAATTTTCCATGGAAACTGAAGACATTTTACAAGGAAATTGAATACACATTACATGGAAACTGAATACATTTTCCATGGACAATTTTCCGTGGAAACTGAATATATTTTACATGGAAACTGAATACATTTTACATGGAAATTGAATACATTTTACACGGTCATTTCATATTTCTAATGTTGACTTATATGACTCTATATCTTTGAGTCTTATTCACGCTAACATTTTGGGTCATGTTTCAGAGAAATCGACAAAACTTAAATTTACAATCTTTGATCTTTTTTATTACTGGTGAAATACCTTGTGAGTAATCAGTAATAAAACGTGTAATGAGTTGTTATGTATAGTTAATTTATATTGTGTGATTAACGTTTGTCCATTGTTGTAAGTTGTAAACAACAGGTTTACATGGCTAACTTTTGTTCGTGATTGTAAGTTGTAAACAACATATTTTTGTAGCAAGAGCTCAAGGTCAGCTTTATTTACAGTTAGGCTTGGTTTTTCCAATATGATAGGACATTTAGGATTACTTTAATTTTAATTCACAATACTATACGTTTCTATTTAATTGTCACTTTATATTGTCGAGAAATAAATTGCTTGTTGATTTTACTTAAAATTGTTGGTTTCACTTATAACTGTTACATATTTTAAGGCCTAGAGCAGTAACATAGTAAACAAATGATCGTCGTAGACGTGTGTTTATTGGTACCATGCCCGCCACAGTACAGGAAAATCAGAAGGCACTGAAAACATAACTTAAAGAAATATTGTACAGATGTATACAGTTTGAAACATTTTCAGCGATTAAAACAGATATTAGTAGATATGCACTTATTTTCATTCATCGTTTTGAGAAAAGGTAGTTTGAAGGTCGAATACCTCAAGGATTGTTTCCTGACAATTCGTAAAAATCTATTTGTTTGCATACCTTTGCAAAAGGAAGACAGTTTCTTGTTTTAAATTTTACATATTTTACGTTGATCATTAAAGATGTTAAAAGTTTATTTACTTACTGTCGTCTCCACTTACCGTCGTTTCCACAACATGTTAAGCCATCTTACAAGACGACTCGCTTTCGACAGTTCAAATGTTGGCGTACGGTGGCCTTGGAGGAGGAAGAAACTTTAGAGACGGGACAAAACCACATTACATAAATTTGCAACCATGTACCCTCTCCCAGACATGGAATCAAACCCTGGACCGCAGAAGTATAAAGACTGAATACCACCAACTCCAAAATTTGTTATAGCAAGTTAATGAATTCACCCTCAACAGTTCTGATGTTGTTGTAAGATGGTCATTGGGGTTGGAGGCAACCTGAAATCAGAGAAAACCATCAACCTTAGATGGTCGATTATGTACCATTGCACAAGCAACTGTGAATCGAACCCCAGACTGACCGCAACAAGTTTGTTTTTACACTGTACCCCTCAACGGCTATGATATTGGCAAGAATCTCTTCTTAGTGAAAGAAAGCGGAAATTACGCTGGAATCAATCGGTGGGGGGGGGGGGGTACTTCTCTTGTATGTGTAAAAACTGGGGATCGAATTAAACGTATTAAAATGCCGAGCGTGTGTGCTACAATTGATCTATGCTACAGAGTAACGACTTTAGTGCGATTTTTTAGTTTGATTTCTCCGTGAGTCTTCATGCTGCCTACATAGAAATATGCCCTAAAATATATGCTTCTGAACTAATTTATCCATGAACGTCCTTGCTTGGAAAACTCCACAGATCTCCAAGTGACGTACGAGCGAGGGGATGGGGCGAAATGGGGTTAGTTTAACTGCATTTTTATGCATTATTGCTTATATGCTGACAAAATGGGAATTATGGATTAATGATTTAATCGATAAATGGAAAGCTAAGTCAAATTATTTAATTGTCTCTACTGCGTTTGCAAGAATCGCGGCAAAAACTTGTATGTTTAGCAAACGTGTGTATGCCAACAAAAAAAAACCACAACAATTTGGAATTAACAGTGACCAGAACATTAAATAATGAAATTGGCATCTTTTAATAGAATAAAGTCAATTACATAAAGAAACTGGCATTCTTTCATTGTCCAAAGTCAGTGACATAAGGAAATCGGCATCTTTTCATAGAATAAAGTCAATTACATAAAGAAATTGGCATCCTTTCATTGTCCAAAGTCAGTGACATAAGGAAATCGGCATCCTTTCACAGTCGAAAGTCAATTACTTCGGCATCCTATCGCTATCGAAAGTCAGTTACATAAAGGAATTGGCATCCTTTCCTAGTCAAAAGCAAGTTCTCTTGATCTGTTTTTTGATATTAAAAAAACATGTATGAAATGGATAAAACAAAGCTCGAAACAGTTGAATCTGTTTAAAGCCATCCACTGATACAAACAGAGAATGTAACACTGACAACATTTACGCACGCATGTAAAGTACCCAACATCATAAACATGACAACACCTTATATTCTTTAACAGACCGTAAGGGAAAAAGTCAAGACTAACTGTAAACTGAAGTAGAAATCACTCATATTGGATGATGGGGGGAGGGCTACTGTTGAAACAGCTGAAAATAAACATAAAGACAAAAAGGGATAAAATATTTCAGAACGCTAATATAGAAAGGAAGGGGATTAAACCCATCTAAGTACATTAAAATAAATACCAATATGAATTCAAATCCTGTTTCAAACATTTTCTTCTTTAATGGGGGTGGGGGGATGACCAATACATAGACTGGAGTGACAGGGTAAAACAGACATCACGCTTATGGTATTCTTAGATTAACTCATTAACCCCTGGCACCCTGCTTTACGCGTCATGAGTTAGTAGAACCCTAATTCCGAGCTCTGTAGCGTCAAGGTCATTTAAGATGCACTAAAGTGGGTGGTATTACAGAAAAGGTGACAGATATAGCTCAACAATGTTATCAAAAAATCTGGACTTTCTAGTCGCATTAAAAAATACGGAGGGTAAAACGTATTTTTGAGACCCGATTTTGTTTACACCTAAAATTGGCTCTTGATCGGAATCCGATTTTGTGACCGGGTTTTAGACTTTTTGGTCTCAGATCTAAGGCAGACCGGTATGAACTGCACACAGACAAGAGAACTTTTGCGAAAGTGGGATAAGATGGGCATTTGGAGTAAAAAGGGTACAGGAGACGAACAAAATGGGTCCAATAAGCAAAAATTAAAAATCCAACTTTAACCCTTCTGTACATGCGCGAGCGAAATAGCCAACGAAACACAACGTTTCTAACACAACTGGGATGCAGAATAACTTAAAATCTCTTGCAGGCCGATTTATTTGGCTATATTCAGAAGTAGTACCCAATATGTGTTTCCTGCTCGCATTTGAGGCGAAAATTACAAAAATATCCAGGGGTTAATGAGTTAAAGATTGAATTTATATGATGTCACCAAATTTAAATATTCCTTGATATTTAATCATTTGTGGATAAACATTGCAAATAAATTACAAAATTAGCATTTCCTTGACAGTTTGTAAGAAATTTCCAAAAATCAAATTAAGGGAGTATTTCAAAGCTCTACCAGTTCTGTGTCCTAGGATGGGACTTTCATGTGTCAACAAATAAAGAGGGTAAAATGTAAACAAAAGTAACACCCCACCCACACCCCCAATTCGCAGTAAGAAACAACGATTAACCAGGACCCTTCTGCAGCCTCCTCCCCGAGAAATAAATATTGTCTGCCCCAGGGATCGACTGGCGAAAAAAGGTAGACTTTTGTTAAAATTAATGTCAACGTTCAAATATATAATTTTTTTGGCACACTATTGAATTTACATGTACTCTAAATAGTGTATCTCGCACACTGGAGAACGATTATATTTGATTCATTGAACAAAGCAGTGCATATCATCTACACAAATTTGACATTTCAATATCCCATGCAAACAAGATTATTAAAGAAATGGGGACTTTGGTAAAATGGCATTAGTTACAATATATACAGACTTTTTGCAAGGCCTTAAAACTTGCGAACATTGCTATATTGACCAAAAAAAAAAAAAGAAACTGAAAAAGCTGGAGGCTAGATACGCTAGTGCAAGCCACGCATACGATGTCCATGCTATGGTAGTAATGTAATATTTGTGGCTTGCTTTCACAGCAGGTTTAATGTCCACTCTGTGTTGTGTAAAGTGGGGCGACCGCCCCAGGTGGCAAGTGGGGCGATCGTCCCATGCCGCGCTCTTGAAGGGGCCCCGCGCTTCAGGCCTAAGGTCGTCCTTATGAGTTTGTTAAGCTATATTCTCCGGTAAACTGGAAACGCTGATACAGGCCGCACGTAATGCACGCAAAGTTGTGAAGTCAACTTAGTCAAATTCGTGACGCAATTAACAGGTGGCAGCACAGATGCAGAGACTCTGGCCCCGCGCGGTCATGGCCGGCCCTAGGCCCCGCGTACTCCTAACGCCGCCTCTGTTCGTTGACATGGCACAATATGGTGACGGAAGGAGACAAACTCACCCATCAAAACAATGTGCGCCTTTTCCGTGGGCCTTTTTCATGATACACTCAGCTGGAGGCGAATCGTCCAAAACCGTCAAATCTATATTTATTCTTACAGTTATTTCATATTTTCTTTTATCTTTCTTGTTTACAAATTTGATTTTATTGTTTTGATGAAGACCCCCTCGATTCTACTGATCCAGACAACATCGTTCATTTTTCCTGCCATTATGTGAGACTCTTGGTCTGCGGTCTGAAAGTCTAGCTTATTTAATCAATGAAATATATTGTAATTGGCTGATGTCCTGTTAATGGGGGAATCTTTGAATGTTTGGAGTAAAAGTACAAGAACACAAAAAGAACACTAAAGTCTCTCTACGTATAGACGATTCAGAAGATAACAGAGAATGAATTCCAAGAACACATACAATAAATCAGCATTCATTGTGTGTGTGTGTGTGTGTGTCTGGTCATATGTCATAATATAAATGACCATACGTCTTCTCTTTTACGCCCTTTATATTTTAAATTTGCATCATATTAGCCCGAGTATATCTCGAAGCTGTGATTCGACCTTTAGTTATGGAACTAGAAGTCTAATTCGCATGATCGACCTATGTTATTCGACCTCCAATGTGTAGAAGAACATTATTTAATAATTCGTTTTACACTCTTCGATTCGAATATGGAACTTTTTACCTGTAGAAATAAGTAACAGTCATTTATTAGATAATTTAGAAGACATATCGAAATCGAGAAAAAAACAATTACCTCTTGCTGTTATTATGTTGATGATCGAATGCCACAGGTCATGCATGCTAGGCTAAGAACAAAGTGTAGCAGTTTTAATTGCTTTTTATATTGGAATCGGTTACCTGCGACAAGTATTGTACACGCAAAACGCTTTATTTTATAGACTGTCCAAAAATCCTGATCACAGAGATCACATCCTCTTACAGTCAAAACTTTATTATTTGGCACCCCTATGTTTTCTGTAAATAATAACACAATATTTCATTATAGGATGACTTAAAAACTCACCACCTTTTGTATCATCTTTGTTAAGTTTTTATTATTTGGCTTTTCTGCTGTTGGTTTTCCGGTAGCATATGCCACTATCGAAACTGCTCACAATATACTGATACGCTTATGTGTTTGTGTGTGTATGTGTGTGAGTGTGTGTATAAATATTATGTTCTTCATTTTTGTCCATGATTGTAGATTGTAAGGGTCATTTGTAAACAACATATTTATATATCTAACTTTTGTAAATTTGTAGCACGTGTACCAGCATCCAGATTGATGTTAATTTTTGTTACTGTTGGTGAGATGGCGCTTTCATACGGCCATGATTTGTACTGAAACCTAATTATACGTTCACTTAAGTTGACAGGTAGACACACTCATTTAACTAATTTGCTCAACCAGAATTTTCAGTTGCTTAACTGTTTCTATTTGTGGTCATGTTTGATCTGCTGAAGACTGAACCACTTCCTGATATAATTTCCCTTTCAAAACACCCGGACAGGACCTTATCTAAAATAATAAACATGATCATGGTGATGTGACGCAGCGCTGATAGGATGTTCTCAATGAATTGCTAAGATTTACTTCAATGAGGTGCCTTAATAGAAAAATCGCAAGTATTCCGGCTGTTTCTGACTTGCAATATGAAATTCTTAGGCCCGCTTAGAAAAGCTCAGACATTTAATCTGGCTTTATATTACCTCTGAAGAGTGCTTCCTGTTTGGCTATTACTGCCTCGTCTAGAGACAGAGCGCCTTGCACACTATTGGCTATTTCTAGGGACAGAACGCTATGCACACAGTTAGCTAATACTGTCTCATTCCGGGACAGAGCGCCATGCACACAATCGACTATTACTGTCCCAATCTGATACAAATCGTCATGCACACAATGGGCTTGTACTGTCCAATTCTCAGACATTGTGAAATGTAAATAATTAGCTATTACTGTCCCATTCCTTGACAGAGTGTCATGGAAACAATTGGCTATTACTGTCCCATTCTCAGAGAGAGTATCATGGAAACAATTGGCTATTATTGTCCCGTTCCTAGACCGAGTGGAATGCAAACAATTGGCTATTACTGTCCCATTCTCTTACATAGCGCCATGCAAACAATTAGCTATTACAGTCCCATTCCCAGAAAGAGCATCATACACACAATTAGTTATTACTGTCCCGTTCCTTGACAGAGATCCATGCACACAAATGATGTGCTGAAAAGTAGGATATCAGTCAGCAAAAACGACAAGATCAGTTTTTAAACGCCTAGCTCCATTTAGAATACGATATACACAGTTAGTGTAAATATTCACAACACTGAGTTTAATTCCCAGAACCCTGTTTGTCAGCTACATTATTTGACTTCCAAGAGCTTACATATTCATGCTAAACTCAGCCTTTGCGCTCCGCCCCTGAAGATATTTTCTTATGTTTGAAAGTGTGTGTAAAAAGGTATGCAGGGTATACAAATATACATTAAAGAAGAGAGTTTCATCAAATTTTAAAAAATGTACATGAAACCTAAAACGTTTACTCCAATGTAATTTTATAACACAACAACCACATAATATTTCTGGAATGACGTGAAGTACTTGGTTCAATACGCACACGATGGTTATAAATAACTCATTCAGCCAATCCAGTTCGCTTAAATCCTTGTTTACACTGTAACCATTGGGCAGACGAAAGTCAGTTAATCACGTGAAGCAGGACTGACGCATGAAGCCTCAATCGGGCAAACTGGTTTACACAAATCCATATATGGAAAACAGTTTACAATTAGCCATATACGGAGGTTATACTACTATGAATATGTGTATTTACTTTGTCACTTTTTTTGTTAATTATTAAATTGCTGAGAAAATACAAAATTATACTGGCCAAGACCAATCCGCGCAACAGCCACAGTGTTAAGATCACCAAGCTGTGTTTACCATTCGTATAGTAATTAGCAAATGAATGTTTGACAATCTTTACAACAATAAAGAAATTAAAATGGTTCAGTCTAATTAGACTAACAGTGTATTTGTACTGGTATGTACATCTGCGAAACTTCTCTGTAAATGATTTAAATAAACTTCTGGGAAAATTGTACATTGGTTCAGACGATCACTTTTAGCCAGTTGGTCTTTTCATCAATGGAAGTAAATGATGCTGTATCTAAAGCTCATTAAAAAAAAAAATCGGCAAACATGAAGAAAAAATTAAAGTAATTGCCCGTATCCACATCAATAAAAATATAAAAAAGAAGAATGTAATTAAAGTGACTCAACGTACGTTATTTTACGTTTTGTTTCAAATGTGTTACATTTGCATTAATACGTTTTAGACATAGCGAATATCTAACTCTGTTCATTTTGTAGAATTGAGATACGTTATAGATTCTTTAAAAAATATCATTTTCATTCACAAAAATTATATCCAAGATTTTTTATCCAACTTTCCACCCGAACCAGGAACTTTAAACATGACAATACTGTCAAATGGCTCTGCTACCGTCTTAAGACATGTGATACGTATTAAATTATTGGCGAGACCCAAAATAACAAGAGTTTATTTTGCAGCATCAGCAAGTGTTGTGTTTTCAGAAACACCTTGCATAAAGCAGTTACGTGGCAATCCACCAAGCAGCCTCTGCATTATGTGTGTGTGTGTGTGTCCTAGTGAGAGCTCAAAATTTACATCAAACAACATTTATAATTAGGAGGGAGCCCAGAATAAAGTTTTGAGGGGGGAGTGTGGCATACTTTCTTGCTACACTATTGCTGTAATATATCAAAGTGTTCAGTCAATAGGAAAAGAGAAACATACATCAATCCTGTGTAAATATTGTTATATGAGATGATTTTAAAGATAGATAGATAGATAGATAGATAAATAGATATATAGATAGATAGATAGGAAGGTAAATAGACAACAATAATCAGTAACGCTATATTTATTGATTATTATTGATATATATTATTCAGATTATAATGTTTTCATGACCAGACCCTCTTGAATAATTGATAATGATTTAAGGTAAAAAGTATTGAACTCTATGTTGTTATGTATATTTAATTTAATTTATATCTGATTTAATTGTTTGTAAGTTATACAATCTTTTTATTTTTTAATTTCATTATATGTCAAAATAATGTAGTTCTGTTTACCAGGAACTCGATACTTTTCCAGAAAATAGTTTGACATTGACTGTTCATTTGTAAACACTTAAAGCTGACCTGGTTCCCGACCTTAATTCAAAAGTAGCAACAGTTACGTGAACAAGTTTTTTTAAAAAAATAATTTATTGTGGGAATAATAAGTGTGAGATCGAGGTTGTTTTGAATACGTGACCCTATGATTGTAAATAGTTTTATTGAATGAACAACTTTTTTTTTCCTTGAGTAAAATGATTGGTTCTTGTCAGGGCCATGCTGAGAGTACGTGATGCAAACATGATCACGTGACCCTTATCCGGGCATCTGTTTTGCGCAATATGCAAGTTTTAAACCATCGTTTTAGAGAAATAATCTCAGTTGGGCTTCTAAACACTGTGATGTAAAGGTATTTCTTTGATTGTGTCATTCTGGTAATTACATTTTAATGTTTATTCGAATTATTGGGATTCTAAAAGATTTATTCGTTTCTCTGGAAATATTTTGAGTAGTCATTCAGAATTTTTGAACAAAGAAATTTCATTAATTCAAACACCGGATTATTTCTTGTCTTCCTTAAAACCGTAAGTTGCTATTTTTCCCCTCATTTTTACAGCATTTTTTTCAGGAAAATAAATAATTTGTTAAATTTTCCAAAGCTTGTTGTTTTCACTCTTTCTTGTGTTACTGTTTATTAGAGCCTAAACACGTAATATACCAATGTCACTATCTAGCCATTTCATAATGTTGATGAGTCCGTCACTTTCTTTCGTACAAATAGACGAGGACTGATTAATATACAGGAGACAGAAAGACTGATAGACAGCTTGATACACAGACAAACTAGACTGCTTTCAGTGATTAGCATGCAAATATCTTTGGAAAAATACATTAACATTATAGAAAGCAACACAGACTATGCAATTCAATTACTACATTTCGGAAAGTAGCATAGAATTGAATTATTGCATTATGGAAAGTAACATAGACAATACAATTGAATTACTACATTATGGAAAGTGACATAGACAATACAATTGAATTACTACAATATGGAAAGTGACATAGACAATACAATTGAATTACTGCATTACGGAAAGTGATTTAGACAAAACAATTGAATTACTATATTATGGAAAACAACATAGACAACACAACTTAATTACTACATTATAGAAAGTAACACGGACAATACAACTGAATTACTACATTATGGAAAATGATTTAGAAAATACAGTCGAATTTCTACATTACGGGAAACAACATAGACAACACAATTTAATTACTACATTATGGAAAACAACATAAACACAATTTAATTACTACATTATGGAAAGTGACATAGACAATACAATTGAATTACTACAATATGGAAAGTGATTTAGACAATACAATTGAATTACTACATTATGGAAAACAACATAAACACAATTTAATTATTACATTATGCAAAACAACATATACAATTTAATTACTACATTATCGAAAGTAGCATATAATTGAATTACTGCATTATGGAAAACAACATAGACAACAAAATTTAATTACTACATTATGGAAAGTAGCACAGAATTGAAAGACTACATTATGAAAAACAACATAGACAACACAATTCAATTACTACATTATGGAAAGTGACATAATTAGGTAAGATTTTCAAGCAATATTTGTAAATTCTTTTTTATAATTACGCAATATTTTCAAGCAATTTTTCTAAATTCTTCTTTCTATAATGCTTAAAGATTGAAATAACATTTATTTGTCAAGAGTAACCGTGGGCGTAGTAATAAACTAAAAATCAGGAGTCATTCTTATTGGTCACAGAGAGGACATTTAAACTAAGGTGTGGTTCGACGTGGTCAAAGAGAGGACCTGTACACTAAGGTATGGTTGGACTCGGTCAAAGAGATGACCTTTTCACTAATTCGGCTCGATTAGAGAGGACTTTTACACTAATTTCTCTCAGGGAATATATTACTGTCAAAGGGCTTTCGAAAGATATTTTAAGGGAGGGAATTTATATGGAAAGGGAATTGGTGAAACTATTGGGATTAATAATTCTATATGTTGGTCAAAAGCAGTGATATGGTACTCGAATCATCTGTGAAAACAATGTGTGGGCTCGAGGAAGATTCAAAATCATTCTCTCATTTGCTGTATACACTCTCCTCACAGAGATTTGTATAAGTGTCTCCTTCAAAATGCAAAAACTGCTAAATAAAACTTCGATCCAGAGGCACAAAGAGAATAAATAGCGAGCGAATATGTTTAGGTTCTCTAGATTCTTGTACATTTATGAATCTTCTTCTCTAAATATGGTAACATTCTTTTGATTCTGCCCCCACCCCTCCAAAAAAAGACCTTACTCAGTGATTCATCATTATATTTAGTTACAACCGGATAAGAGTACCAGACTATTGATTATTTCTGTTTTGAATAAAGCACAATTGAGTTGTAATTGTCACGAGGTGATAAAGTTGTCTTATAGCCTCGTGAGTATGTTTCTTTTGTAGTGACAAATCATTTAGTGGCCTTGCAAGAAATTCTGGGTACCCTCCCCCCATCCCTCTCAGTGGCCTTGCAAGCAATTCTGCCCCCCCCCCCACTAAATTCTGGGGACCCCACCAATAAATAAGGTGCTTGTTTAGAATTTGGGGTGCCCACATTACCCGGACCACCAGCAGTTAAGTGTTTTGTTTGGGAGGTTGCTACACCACTGATCACAATCGTGTTACAAAATGTGGTTTTAATCCATAAAGCCCTGCAACAGTTATTGAGCAGAACAAAATTCACAATATAGTGAGGAGATGGATGCAATTGGTAAAACTGTTTGGCCTCACCATATAACATGGGGACGGGGCTACTTAAATGGTTGATAGACATGCGTACAATTTTATGGTCATACTATAGAATATGATGGTGATAATACGTATCATGCCTGTTATACCTGTCAGAATCTTGTCAAAAATATAAACCTTTACATACAAATTCTCATAATGTCATTGGTGTTTTCTTGTGATATGATATATTCAAATTAGCACAGAGTTTTTCTTGAAACTAATGCGGTCAACAAAGTCAGTTTATGATGTTAAGACCCACATTTGGTATAGATTAATGAAACAACAATGATGGATGAATGTCATATATAATTCAATATACTCTGCAACAGCCTAAATAAATACAAGACAGAAATAGTTCTTTTTTCACATTTTATTACAACAAAATGAATAACATCTTTCATGTGTCAAAAAGTATTTAAATTACTGCTGTCCGAAAAATGAATAACACTGAAACAAAAAAAATGTAAGGTTCAAATAAGTTTCCGAATGTAACTTAAAATTGCTTTCACATGTACAACAAAAGAGGGCGCCATTGTGAAATGAATTACAAATTGTAGGTCTCTATATAGATTTAATGCCAATTCTAAAAACAAAACAAAATTTTGGATAACTTTCCGCATGGACTTGTAAATAACAATTTAAAAGCTATTGTAAATATAAGAACATCTGCAAGGACCTGCCTATTAGATCTGAAAGCCAACAAGAAATGAAAATAAAATGCAGAGATCTCAAATGGACTAATATATAAATGAAACAATAACTTGTGTTTCATTGCAAATAAATAAAAACAATGAACACTAAAAAAAAAATGCAAAATTGTATATAAAAAATAACCCCTTTCCAGTAACTGTATTAATAACAATATTTAATATAAAGAAGATGGCGTCATCTGTATCCTGTGTTTCGCCAATAATGTATATTATGGAAAATGAAAGATCTGTAATTGGAAAACAATATAATATTTGGGTTGGAAGTATGAACATTAAGTCCCCTAACTGATTGAAAAATATTTAAAATTTTCTTGCCCTGATTATATTGAGGTAAATGGACAAAAATTCCAAGTGAAATGAAAATACCAGGCCTTCTCTCCTTTTCCAAGGAAATGAAACAGTCCATTCATTACACATTTTTTCTTCTTGTACTGTAGAAATAAAACTATCACGGATAGATGGAACCCATCTTTATAACCACTGCCTACTTCATGCTTGGATAATGAACAATTTCAAGTAAAATAAGGGTGCATTATATGATTTTAACAACACAGACAAATTGGACTCCATATGCAATGTCCTGTCATGAAGCTGAAGAAAGTATAATCTCAAACAATATATTTCACTATACCAACTATTAACAAGATCACTTTATTTGTAATCACTAATACTGTCTGCGACAATCCTCATCAATACCATCACTGTCTAATAATCCCTCTCATGACGTCATTCTGCTCATGTTTTTTGTTTTGTTTTGTTCTGCAAAATATCTAAAAGCCAGTCAAATCTTGCTAATCTTTGGTCTTGTTCTCGTAGAAATTGATCATGCCTTTTCGTAGCATTTATCTGCCTCTCACTATGTTCTTTCAAAATTTCCAGAATAGAGTTTACCTTCCGCTTTTGCCGGCCAGCAACTCTGTTTTATTAGGGAGGAGGAGCATCAGACTCAAAAGTTGAACTGTCACTTTTCAAGTTGGTATCTTCTTCATCCTTGTCTTTACAGACTGACAGATCTGTAGAGGATGCATCAGAAGATGAACTGTCACTTTCCAAGTTGGTATTTTCTTAATCCTTGTCTTTACAGACTGACAGATCTGTAGAGGATGCATCAGAAGCCGAACTGTCACTTTCCAAGTTGGTATCTTCTTCATCCTTGTCTTTACAGACTGACAGATCTGTAAAGGATGCATCAGAAGATGATCTGTCACTTTCCAAGTTGGTATTTTCTTAATCCTTGTCTTTACAGACTGACAGATCTGTAGAGGATGCATCAGAAGCTGAACTGTCACTCTCCAAGTTGGTATCTTCTTCATCCTTGTCTTCACAGACTGACAGATCTGTACAGGATGCATCAGAAGATGATGACTGACCTGATGAATGCAAAGGTAAAAGTTGGCTGGGTACTTCGTTTGTTACCAAACAACTGATTCATTTCTCCAAAATATTTACATGTTTTTGAATGTTCGCCTGTTTTAGAATTGTGATCCACTGTTTCCATGTAATTTCTTTTCAGAGATTTCCATTTGTTTGAGGACTGGCCACCATTCACAGTATATCCTTGTTTTTCCATATCTGCTGCTATTGAATATATATATATATATATATATATATATATATATATATATATATATATATATATATATATATATATATATATATATATATATATATATATATATATATAGAGAGAGAGAGAGAGAGAGAGAGAGAGAGAGAGAGAGAGAGTTAGTTGAAAGTCTATTAAATACATGTATCGAGCACATTCTGGGGCAGATGATGGGTTTCACATTTAGACCAATCAAATATTCATATTTATGGTAATTGGAATTATATCAAATGTATGTACATCGTTATGGTTTTTTTATTTTATTTTACCAGTCCCGACACTGAAATAGATTTTTTTAAATATAAATACTCGTCTGCTTTTCTGAAAAAAAGACTTAATCCTACCCACTGGTCAAAAAAAGTATATTGAAGTAAAGAAATATTAAATGTTCTGCCCCCCCCCCAAAGAGTCAGTTATATAATTATAGTAAATGTATAAATAATGTTACATACCAGGTGACCCACAGTGTTGAGGATGTTGAGTGACCAGTCTAGGTCGTACAAAATGTACGGAACTTGTATTTTGAGTTTATTTTAGGGGTCGTCCATTAATTATGTCAACAAAATGGGGGGAGGGGGTTTGAAGAAGTTTGACAATTGTTGACATGGGGGAGGGGGGAGTTCAAGATAAATTGACGTCAACAATGTCATTTTTTACAATAAATTTAATAAATCAAAAAATAGGAAATTAGTCAGTGCATTGGTATGGCACACACTCGCTCGCCCGTCAACAGCCCACCAGTTTAATCCTAAACCCGTTGAGCTCTTGCCAAGGAAGTCATAGTCTTGCATCGTCATATTTTGTTTTTATTCAGTGTAGATTGTAGACTGTAGACAGATTTTTAAGGGAAGCTGTTACTAAATTCAAAGACTGCACTGAGCCATAGACATCTAATTAGTATAGTTATCCATGGACTTCTATTAAATAGCATCTATGTTATATGTATAGATGCTATATATATTGAAGTCCATGAGCTATCCCTCCAAGGATGGAAAACGGAGCCTAGGAAACTCGAGAGCTTGACTGTTATACAGTCATCTTTAACATAATAGATAAAATAAATTATGTAGCCTACACAAGCATATAACTTTTTCAACCAGATGCAGTAACCTTAATGACTTACAAATATTGTACACTATGATAACAGACTCTTGTTCATTTCAGGCAAATGCCCCCACCCCCATTTGCATGTGCTGTAAAATTGTTATAGTCAAATTGAAATCTGTTAAACAAGTAAAAAAAATGTATTAAAATTTAATTGTAGACCTTTTAATTTCCATAATTCTATTTTTAGCATAAAAGCCAGCCGTATAAAATATTGTTAGTTTGTGGGGGGGAGGGTAAAATTTTATTAGGGGGGTCACTGAAAGTTTGACAGGTGTTGACAAGGGGGGGGGGAGGGGGGTAAAAAATGGCCTAAAAATTGTTGACATAATTAATGGACGTCCCTTATCTTATTTATCGAATTGTAATATTTGTTACAGAGACGGGATCGGACAAAAGATTGGGCCTATAAATGCACTCTCTACAACACACGAAGCTCAGAATGAAGTTTAGATGAAAAATTAGCCAAGAAAAATATAGTGTACATTGTTTATGTGAACGCCATTACATGTGTATACCCTCACGATGAGCCATTGTATGGAGGTAGCGTCATGACATCGACAAGGCTTGGGTTAGTTGGGATATGTGCACTTTCTACATTCTTAGAAAAATATTTACATAAATACTCATTTTCAGTTAAATTTAGACAGTGAATTCAAAAGAGATTTATTATCTTTCTTGACGCCACCGAACCACGTAAGGGTAGCATTACATGTGGCCATCCACTGCACTCCCACCTACCCCTACGACAAGTGCCGGATTAAGCTAGTGCTGGGCCTCTAGAATGCTGTAACACGTGTTATAAAGGGGACCTAAATTTAAAAAAAAAAACAACATAAATATTAAAGCACATAAACGTGCAGGGCCCTAGCATATGCTACTTTTGCTACTAGGATAATCCGACACTGCCTTCGACCCGGAATCGTTCTTTCTGTTTTTTTTTTTTTTTTTTTTTTTTTTAAATTAGAACTTGCAATATTTTCATCCAACACTTTAAAGGTTTCCACAGTCTGATAGATGAGGAAATTGGAGCCGCAGAATTAGTTATTTGACATACGTAACTTTATAAGGACAATGATCTTTACATGACATAATGGTCAATAAAAACGTCTTCCGAGTATAATACATATGTTCTAGTAAGTCACCTTACTTCTTCGTATTTATACAGTCTACGCGAGGACATAATTGTCTAATGGTATAAAGCTACTGTGTGTAGACACCAAAAAAAACCCAACAGCAAGCACTCCGGGAGGTCTAACATTATACTATTGCATTTCCTGCTGCCATCGTTATATTTATTTATGTCGTAATGCATGCATTTCCTTGAAATAGCGAAATATACAGAAATCAGGCATCACTGTTTTCCTGTCTGCATTGTCTTGGAAATAAACACAACATATGCGGTGGACAAACTTTTGGCGACACTTTAACAAAAGCAAAAATAAAATACCACCAGACAACAAAATCTTTATCTATCATGTTTATATTTGTTTTCACGTCTGAAAAATGTATATACCTGGTCAAGAGCGCCTCCTTTTGCTCGGTATCTGCTAGTTAAAGGACCCCCAGGGTTTATTATCAAAAGAACTCCATTGTTTAATACGAAACCAGATTAAATGCTTACCTGGTAAGTCATACATGTTACCTAAATTACAGGCTTACGCGAGCATACAGGTAGAGAAAGAAAAATTGGAATGATTTTTACTTCCAGAAATTTCAGCTGATTACCTGTTTCTTTTTCGGATTATATTTAAGAAGGTCATTTTCTATGACAAATTCTATTTAAAGAATGTCATGAAAGAACCTTTTTAAAACCATGGAAACGGTAAACACCAGGCCATGTTTCAAATACTAAATTTGACTTGATTGTTGCAGCATCGCATTTGCAACGATTTTGTGTAAAGAATCGCTAAGTAGTCTGCAAAACGCTATTTTTGGCTTGCAGCAAGAAATTCTGATGGAGTCCAAGAGAAATCAAGACACTCAAGCTGGTCCCATATTCTAGTAACCCTTTAATGCAGTCCTAGAAAACCAAGACACTCAAGCTGGTCCCATAATTTCGAAACCTTTGGACGCAGTCCTTGAAAAACCAAGACACTCAAGCTGGTTCCATTTTCTCGTAACCTTTTCATGCAGTCATTTAAAAATCAAGACACTCAAGCTGGTCCCATATTCTCGCAACATTCTAATGATGTCCTAGAAAACCAAGACACTCAAGCTGGTCCCATATTCTCGCAACATTCTAATGATGTCGTAGAAAAATCAAACTTCTAACTGGTCTCATATTTTCGAAACCTTCTGACGCAGTCCTTGACAAACCAAGGTACTCAAGATGGCCCCATGTTCTCGTATCCTTCTAATGCATTCCTGGGGTGTACGTTATTGAGATTAGGAACAGACCATTTCTTTTTATGTAAAGAAGAGACTAATATTAGTTTCCGTGAAATGTACTGATAAAATGATGCTGTTTCTATGGGAAAAATATTTTGCTTCCTCATTAATTTTTTTAAATACATGTTATAAGATCCTGGAAACCAAGTCACGACTTATCTATACAAGACTGTTGGCATATCTTGTTTCTTGAAAGCAAAACTTGTTCTTTTTTATGTCGCTTGACAGAGACTGATTGACTGAGGAGAAAGACGGATGGGTAAAGAAACAAATAATGCTGCTTTCAGTGATTCGGTGAAGTTTTTTTCTAAAGATAAATTAGGCCTTGTCTTGTGCATCTTCTACATCGAAGGTTCAAATCATGGCACACTGTGATTGTAACTCTAGATAACTATGAGGGGTTTGAAGCAAATTTTCTTCATTTTTTTATTTTTGAAAGTGCTTGTGGTTAGAAAAACATATGTGGCCACAGAAATGCACTACAGAAGGCGTGGTTCGGCTGGATAATAAAAGAGAGGTGGTTTATTTTATGATTGGCCGTAAATTACTCATTTTTCCAGGTAAAATAGTTGTGATATACTTCACTGCCGTGACGATTCCGTGATGACCAAGAAATCTGATCTATTTTCAAACGTTTGCGTGGTCAAGTGTTAAGTACGTCCGCCTCGCAAATATGATCAAGTTTTATATCGTATAGTGTGTACACGTTCTCTTCAATATTTGTATGTGCTGTTTTGACTCAAGTTATAAAGAAGAATTGTTTCTACTAATATTTTATGTGCAAATATAAAAAATGCAGCATAACTGGCGGTTAAAGTGCTGACATTATCGAGCGAATATAGCCACAAACCAGCTACTTCATTCAGTCCGTTATACATAATGCTTGCCAATACGTTTGACCATAAAATAAGAAAATGTACTTGCTCCGAGTGAATAAAGGATATGTTTCATGATCGTGGGGGAAACAAATTAGTACTTGACTCGTGGCTACACGACTAGTGCTATAGAGATTTTAACCCACTCGATGAAATATATCTCTTGAAAGGGGGGTCATAAGGGACAAAACGGAAGAAAAGGGCAAAGTAACGAGCAATTAATGAAAGCTACGAACATAATGACAATTCATGGCGGTCTCATTGATGAAGTACAGGTATAGGTCAGTGTTGAAAAATATTTTGCTGGCTCCAGAGTCCCTCAATTTCATTCCCATTTTTAGAAACAGGGCTATGATTTGGTTGTGGGGCCCTGAGTGGCCGAGTGGTCTAAAGCGCTCACCGTCACGGATCACTGTCATCTCACCTGTCTGCGTGGGTTCGAGTCTGGGGCTCGCCCAATATGGGTACTTGAGAAAGCTGGCCTGTAGCTTCTCGTGGGTCGGTGGTTCCTTCCGTGGTTTTCCCTGGTTCTTCCTCCACCATTCATACTGGCCGCCATGTATAGCCTATCCTGTGCTCAAAAATGGCCTTAAACCATATAACAATAACACAAAAAAAAAAGAAAAAAAAAAAAAAGATTTTGTTGATGTTTCTCAGTACTTGAATATTTCTTATTCTTCTTTTCTAAGTTGATTGCAATTGATTTAAATGGTCGCCCCTCCCTCTCCACTGAGATAGTGATACCTTCTTTAGAATTACGTAAGAGAAGAGGTTTGCAAAATGAATTTGCAATTATTAATTCTAAAATGGCATGAAGAGCTAAAGATGTCCCACCAAATAGTATTTTTCCAGGGAAATACTTTTTCGGTATTCGCAAAGCTTGAGTTGGCTAGACTGTGCACCCTTAAATTTGTATTCTTCATTGAAATGAGATATCAAAGTTGGGAAAGCGATAGACATATTACGTTACTTTTGCGCATCATTCTATTCTTTTTCACAATTAAATTTTTATTCATTTTCAGTTATCAATTTTTAGATCTTAACAACAGTCTCATAATTTTACAGTATAGAAGGTGATACTCGGTCCATAACGATATTTGATCTTTCTTTGTAGTGTTCTCTCTCTCTCTCTCTCGTTAATTTTGTTGCGTATAATGAGTATATGTAGTCAATTAAAAGATGCATAATAATAAATTTCAAACGTAACCACATAGATTGCATCTATTAGTCTATTTAAAAACATTTGTGCAAAGTGTCACAGAATGAATTTATCGCGATCTGTATCTGCACTTCTAGTGACCTGTATCTGAACTTATCGTGACCTGTATCTAGCTGATACTCCCTTTGTGTCACCAATTGTCAACACAGATCACACCAAACGATGCAAGTCTGAGCACGAAAATCTTGATTAAGTGAAATACTTAAACTTGATAAATGGGCTATTTTTAAACACACCCCACCCACATCTGTGTTTTGAAAACAAGAAACAAATAGGTTTTCGATTAGTTGTTGTTGGTTGTTTGGTTTTTACGGCACTTTTAACACATTATTGGCTAAATCTTGCTGGGGAAATATAAGTGCATCTGCTTTTGTACATTATTCAACTGAGCTGCTACCCACACCCCAACAATGTTAAATAACTAAAATATACCACTTGGAAGAGAAAAATGTATACTCTCATAATCAAACGTTTGTTATATAAAAATATCGGAACGTCTTTTATGGATATAGTAATATACGTTTGCTGGAAGAGAATAAGAAAAAACATTTACGCAAATCGTCGTTTTTCAACATCAAATATATAATAAAAAGAAAAATGACGTTTTGGGTAGATATTAGATGTTTTATTGTCACGGTTGATTCTGCCACGTTTCCACTTCATTCGTAAAATACTTCTGAGGGATGTAAGGAGGGAGGAAGAAAGAGATACGCGTATAACGCCAGATAAATATATAACATGAAGATAAGTAACTCCTTTGACTTCGAAGTGAGTAGAGGTTCAAAGAATGACCAATATTGAACTTGTCATGTATACAGCATGTAAAACAAGACAGAACCTTTGCGGAAGCAAGTTTTGGAAGGATTTTATTCTGGGAGATGACCTAAATACAATAATCTTTTTCTGTGCCAGAAAAGGAATCATTTGTGGTAACAATGTGTAATGTATCCACCACAAATCACATGATTTCAGCTCTTCAGTGTTACCAATTTGGGGCTGCTAATGTCTATTATAAGTTATCAGTGCGGAAGATTAGTACATCTGATTAATACTTCTTTATTCGTCGAATGTCGCGGGAAATTTGGGTTTTAATTTCCTATAATAGCGTTCAAAAATCTAGATTATCATGAAACAATGTCATTTGTTATAAAACATGAGATAATGTCATTTGTTATAAAACATGAGATAATGTCATTTGTTATAAAACATGAGATAATGTCATTTGTTATAAAACATGATATATTGATCAATTGTTTCTAAGATAAATATTTAATTTGCCTCTAAAATATTAGTGCAGAAGTTAGAATGGTGCAATCAGCGCACGTTTTCCCCTTTTCAATTCAGGAATTCATTCATAATGTGGTTTTTTTTTCTTCTTTTTTTTTCGTACGCCAAGCAATAAGATGGCTTGATAATATAAAATCCACGTTTTCATTCATCGATCCAGTTTCCATTTATACATCCAATTATAGTTTCCTCCTATTCTCCCGGCACCTTGCACACTCATACTGATTTTAAAAGCAAATGCATCAAGGGCATAAAAATACACAAAATGTTTTTATTTCATTCACTGATTTATAATTTCGTGTTTCGAACCTATGGATCTTCGACAGTAACACGGAGTCCATACTTTGGTGGGCGTATACGTGATGTAGTTCATACTTTTCTGTAAACTCCGTATAATTCCGTTAATTTTCGTAACGTTCTCATGACGTAAGGCATATTGTTCTCCCTTTTATAAATTTATTTGGAAATATCAGAATTAATCATTGTATACATTAGACGCAGACGACAATGTGTTTACCCTTACGTATGTGAAGGCCTTACATCTATACCTTCTTTGAAAATGGATTCTTCCTGTAACTGGAAAATGACAGTCATCGGGTTTGTCGTTTACGTTGAGAACTTCCGTTTGGTTTGAAACGCGAAAAAGATGATAATATTAGGGACCGCTATGTGATAATTGAGTTAGAAAGTATAAACCCATGAATAAAATTCGTACGTTTTGCGCATTTTTTGTATTATTTTTTAAATCGGTAGGACGGTACAAACTGCTGATGGGGTGGAGGTTGGCGGAAATTGTAGAGGTTGTTGAATGAACCAGTACGATTACATAAATAAATTGATAGATTTAGACCAGAAAGTCCGGTTACTATCATAAATATGTGTTATTATGATACAAATGTGATTTAAAGTAGTCTTTTTAAAAATGATTTTCTACTCCTAATTATCACTCAGCTGTATAATTCGGAGGCTTAAATATTAATATCGCAAACCATATTTTAAGCACACAAATATATGCCTTTGTGTTTAGATGATTTTAAAGAAATAATGTTTTCTAAAGTAAAATGTTTTCCGAAATTCCTATGGGAAGTAAAACATATATGTAAAATCACGTGACCTGTCTTAATGTTCCACCTCCCATCTCATAATACTTATCGAAGTAGTACATGTTCGTGTGAATATTTCAGCTGACAAACATTGCTCATTATGTATGCAAGGATATTAAGAGCAGAAATATGTTGCGATATGGTACAAAACTTACTTTTCGGGTAGAAGAATTTAACATTAGGTTGCATGTTGGACGCATGATCAAAATTTAATATTATTCCATAGGTTCAATATTAGTATGATAATTGGATTATTTTGGAGAATTAAACAGATGTCCTTAAGGTGACATTTCCCTTTGTACATAATTTTTTCTTTTTTTTGTGGAAAAATGACACTGTGGATACAAGGGGAATCTTAATCTTAAAAATGTATCGGTTTAACATCGGGGGACTATATGTCTTCAAGGAACAAAATTATGACATCTAACCGGAAATGTGATGTTAAAACTACAGATGCTAACAAACACGTCATTTGTCTGACAACTGCCAGCAAGTTACGAACCAACACGCTGCTTTGACTGACGAACACCAACTTATCTGCTGTCCATCACCGACTAACGTACACGCCTTTTAAACATCACCCACTCATCTGCTGACCAGTACCCACTCATGAACTAACCAATACGCCGTTTAACTGAGAAATACTTATACTTACCTACTAATACGCCGTTTCATTGACAGCACCCATAATTACAAACCAACACGCCCTGTAACTGATCAATACTTACACTTACTAACCAATACGACTTTCTGATATTGGTCTCTAACTGAACATTTACCTTTGTACCCATATTTGTTTTGCAAACATAACTTGATAAAAACAAGAGAATGACAGTGTTAAAGTTAATATTAGATTTCCATTTGAAACCAAAATAGGTTTCTTTTTTGTGCTAAAATGACACGCTGAGGACGAGGGAAATGATAATGTTAAAAATAACCCCTTATAAACAAAACTAAATCCCCATACTACCACCCACATAAGTTAGTCTGAATTGAAAAGTATCTTGAAAGAATAGTCGATGACTCCATGTTTGTCCACATCTTGACTTAGTCCTAAGAATATATGACACATGGGATGAAAGCACTTATCGATATAGTTTACTGACATTGTGAGTGCAGTAGCTGGTGTTTCTTCTTATATCCTAAGTGACTGTACTGCTGCTGCTGTAAAAAGTATTATGACAGAAGAGAAGGACTTCAATTTGTATTTCGCTTTTGTGACTTCTTGTCTTCTTGACAAAAATTTTAGACGGTAACAACTTAATATCCAACTCCGTCATTGCCAGTCTATGTTGATTTTAAAAAGAAACAAAGCAGTATGAAAGAAGAAGAAAAAAAAGCCATTTGTCTAAAAACAAAAAAGTGGAACAGAGAATGTATCAAGAGGAGAGTAAAACTTTACACAGTGAGAATAAGGGATGGCGTGATAACAGTGAGAAGATGGGATGGAGTGATAACAGTGAGAAGATGGGATGGAGTGATAACAGTGAGAAGAAGAGATGGAGTGATAACAGTGAGAAGAGATGGAGTGATAACAGTGAGAAGACATGGAGTGATAACAGTGAGAAGAGATGGAATGATAACAGTGAGAAGAGATGGAGTGAAAACAGTGAGAAGATGGGATGGAGTGTTAATAGTGAGAAGAAGAGATGGAGTGATAACAGTGGGAAGAGATGGAGTGTTAACAGTGAGAAAATGGGATGGAGTGATAACAGTGAGAAGAGATGGAGTGAAAACAATGAGAAAATGGGATGGAGTGATAACAGTGAGAAGAGATGGAGTGAAAACAGTGAGAAGAGATGGAGCGATAACAGTGAGAAGAGATGGAGTGATAACAGTGAGAAGATGGGATGGTGTGATAACAGTGAGAAGAGATGGAGTGATAACAGTGGGAAGAGATGGAGTGAAAACAGTAAGAAGATGGGAAGGAGTGATAACAGTGAGAAGAAGAGATTGAGTGAAAGCAGAACTGTCGACTTGATAAAAGTCATTCTAAAACACCTGAGAGAAATGTATGAAACTTTTTTGGCGAAATATAAGAGAATGAGACTATTCCAATCAAAACATACTATACTTTCTATGACTACATCGACACCACTGAGATGTCATGCGCGACCGTCACTACTAATAATACATCACCAGCATCAGAAACAGTAGGTTTTAGAAATGAATGTGGAAAAGGCCGAAAACAATTACAACTGATGTTGTCAAGTTCATAAGTTTTCTTTTCCTTTTTGTTTTAATCAATACACAACTGTTCTTTCATCAAAACACAGAGGTCTTTTTGGGGGGGTCAATCAATTCTCTTAGAGAATAGAAACTGCTCATATAATTATCGATTGAATTGGAATACAAATTACTTCCATCAAAACATAGACACACTTAGATTTTGGGGCATATTTTCGTGAGTGAGAATCACAACAAAATTTCAAAACTCATCACAAGTAATTTTTTCTTCTTTTTCTGTCCTTTTTAATTTCTTCACTGGAACGGATTCTTTCGTTTCTTCTTCTGCTGTGAACG
Organism: Sinohyriopsis cumingii; assembly: GCA_028554795.2. Classification (NCBI taxonomy): domain Eukaryota; kingdom Metazoa; phylum Mollusca; class Bivalvia; order Unionida; family Unionidae; genus Sinohyriopsis; species Sinohyriopsis cumingii. The sequence continues at coordinate 74,752,183 of CM068836.1, forward strand.
CTCCTTTTTTTCACTCTTTTTATTTTCTTGTGTCACTCTGAAGACCAATGTGCTTGATCTTGTCAAAGACAACATATATATTTATGTTTCTCTCCCGGATTTGCTTTCAACTGTTTATGAATTCCTTTCCTTTGATGTTGTTGACATCCTGTAGCCCAATGTCCTTTTCCTTGACATATATAACGATTATCTTCCCTTTTATCTGAAGAGGAGTTGTCAAAAGTCTTGCAGGAGGTGTAGTTTCGAATGATTGTCTGTAAATCCTTGACGAGAAGTGCGATCTGTTGTGAGTCTAAATGTATTTTCTTAGGCGGAGGGAGAAAGAGTGTACTCTGGTCAAATCAAATCTGAACTGTCGTGAGACGATCACACGGTTTGAAGGAGAAATCAGAATCCAAGCGACGGTGACATTCTCTGTCATCTATTACTCACGACAGTTTTAAGTCTTCTGTTTAGATCGAGTTTCTTATTCCTGCTGATTTATATGCTTTTGAAATCTTGGACAAAATTCTGCACGTCCAACACATGAATGATGAGTCTGACGTGACCCATGCAAAAGCCATGCTTAATCTAAGACACACGTCTTCCTAATGAATTATCGTGAAGATTAGCAACGATCAAGATCACGTGTGCTTATCCCACGCCATCATGGAGGCTCTAGCTCATGTAGATAAAGCCTATACAATGGAAGGGAAACGATTATGAGGAGACTTATATAGTATTGACAGACATAGAACCCACACGTAAGGAAAGATACTGGATACTACAATTGAAAACTTCTGGGGAGTTTGGTCTAAATGAAATAATCTAACCTTCCCATTCCGGTTTTATCAATATTACAGAGTCATCAGTTTTGCATCCGACACAACTTTTGGGCTATTATCTACCAAAGTGATTATTATTATTATTATTATTATTGACCGGTCCGATGGCCTAGTGGTTAGACCGTCCGCCTCGGATGCGGGAGATCGTGGGTTAGATCCCCGGCCGAGTCATACCAAAGACTTCAAAAATGGTACTAACGGCTGCCTCGCTTGGCGCTCAGTATTAAGAGGTTAGTGCTAGGACTGGTCGGCTTGGTATCAGGATAATGTGACTGGGTGGGACATTATGCTACATGTCTGCGACGTGATGCTCCAGTTCTAGACATCACTATAAACTGCCACACTGCAGACATCGTAGCGATATGATTGAAACGTTGTTAAAGCTACGTTAAAAATCCAAATCACACACACATTATTATTATTATTATTATTATCCCAAAATCCTGTAGATGTCGTTGATCTCCGCCACGCTGTTTCTGTCCTATGTTCACAACTTAGAATTAGATCAAAACATACTGTTTCGCTATGTGATAGACACAAGATCCCACTCGTCAATGATTTTTGTACAACTTTGTATTTTTATGATTCTTGTTGTGAATTGCCTCTAGTGATTCTAATGTGCAAGAGTCCAGAATCTTGTGTAGATTCTCTGTTCAGTGTTTTTTTTTTTTCTTTCTGTGTGTCGAGTATAAATCTGATACAACTGCACACAATATAGACCTAGATATATCGGTACATGATGCTCTAGCTGATCAGGGCCTATGCTGCCTGTTGTAATTATCAGTTCCAACCAAAGAGCTCCATAGACACTGGTGTGCCCAGCCGCTTAACGCGACGACATATCTAGGTCAATGTTATTTCATCAAAATGTAACTATATTATATTAACATATTCTTGACAGAAATTATGACACTCGGGATACCGGTCGGTTTTATTCATTAGAACCGAACATAACCCTGGGCATTGCACATCCGCCATAGTTAGAACTATTTCTAACAATAATAACTCTTACTAGGATAGATTATTACTTCCGGTTCAGTACCCACGAATATAATCCCAATCTAATTTTGGAGCAATTGTTGTTTTTGTTTCCTCTCTCATTTTGTTGCTTATATGACAGTTAGATTTTTGCATTCTTAGTATTGATTTAATGGTAATTGTTTATTCTTTAGAATATGAGCATTATGGCGTGGTAATCTGTGTATTTCGGCGACAGTACGCATTGTGTAATGAGGCATTGATGCTGATCCAAAACTAAAATCTGTGAACCATTGCATGGTGCTTTGTTTACAGTCCAGCATCTAAAAAATATGCCGGTTAACCTGTCACAATAATTTCAACGTGAGTTTATCCTTCAAGATACTTTAGATTAACATATGATTTGGTAGGATTTGAACACGGTGGAATGTACTGACAATCTAATGTAGAGATTATATAGGAAAAATGATTGTGATCCGAGTCCTGTCAGTATCTTTGTCATAAAAGTTTAAGCTGGTTTGTATATTGACTTTGAAGAGAACTATGGAATTTAAAAAAATAATTTAAACTTTTAAATAAAATTATTAATTATTTTGTAAATATTACATTTTAAATTTTGTCCTCAATAATGCACATGGGTATTATCTGTGTTGGTTGTTTCTCATCATTATCAGCATGTATCTATTCCATACCATATAGAGTTCCAATAATAGATACATTTCAAAGTCTGTCAGATAAAATATCTTTCAATTCTGTGCCCGTACGTAATAGTTATTGTATATTCGGGAAAGGAAATGTAGCATCCAATAGGCTACATGAGCTATTGTCATAGAGGGACCATAGGACAAATATATGGGGGAAGAATCCAGTCCACAGACTGCCATTAATGGTAAAGATATTTGTGTGAATGCGGACCAAATCAGTATGGGACCCTTTCTTATCAACATCAATAAATCGTACTGCAAAGGATATGGAAATTGTTTTGGGCATGGTGAATTTCAAAACAGCGTAATAAGGATGCAATTATGATATGGAATAATTACGGGTATAATGATATGTCCTGCACATCCACCCACATCCATGTAACATAACATGGTTGGCTTGCTGGCTGCGTGGATGAAACGGATGAGTTGATGGATTGATTGATAAATGGGTGAATGCGTGCATGCATTGATGATCGCGTGGAGTAAAGAGGGTACAAGAAAAAAGATGATGGTATTTATTTTTATGAACTATGCTGGTATGACAGCTTTTTCTCAACGATACAATCAGTTAGTCAGTCAGTCAGGTCGTGTTATTTTAGAATTTTTTAAGATTTATTTTGTTTCTTTTTTAATTTCCTTATTTATATCTTGATATATAGAGAATGCTATTTCGACCTCTCATAAGTCTCATCAGATGGTAGTAAGTAACCCAAATGTACATAGCATGCGTTGTACTACCTGTGGATTTCCCCACGACAGTTTTTCTTAACCGCGCCGGTGGCCTAGTGGTTAGAGCGTTCGCCTCAGATGCGGGAGGTCGTGGGTTCGATCCCCGGCCGAGTCATACCAAAGACTTACAAAAATGGTACTAACAGCTGCCTCGCTTGGCGTTCTGCATTAAGAGGTTAGTGTTAGGACTGGTCGGCCTGGTGTCAGGATAATGTGACTGGGTAGGACATCATGATACATGTCTGCGGCATGATGCCCCAGTGCTAGATGTCACCATAAACTGTCACACTGCAGACATCGTAGCGATATGACTGAAAAATTGTTAAAGCTACGTTAACAATCCAAACCACGCACACAGTTTTTCTTTCCGTATTCATGGTGTCTTTGAGCGCTTTCATTTTGCACATGGGTAAGATCATCCTGGCTGCTGTTCCACTTGACTCATGGTGACCTTATGCATAGGATTGGTCGCCCTTGTAATAACTGTGCCGTCGTCAAACTTAACTTTCCCGGCTGAGTTCTGTACCTCTGATAAACCTGTATCATTTTTCCGTCTTGCCAGAACGTTTTGTATACAACTGATGGTAATTATTTGCACCAGTGATCTCTGGGTCCTCGGTGAAAGTAAATTTCCCAAATGCTTTACTTTTGTTTTCAGTGACGATCCGAGTCTGTTATTGAGTTTGTGTACAGTTGAATGTCACTCCTGCCTCAGAATTTCTTGAATAGTTAACACTTTTGGATATGAAACACCAATTGATCTCTTCACAGCCTCACATTTCTGTGTGTTTGTTTTAAGTCACACAACATCAGAGCAAAGTGTCATTTTTAGCACGTCCACGAGGGTATTCTGGTCATTTTCTGTCATCATTAAATGAGTCACTTGATGAGGGCCCAGGCCATCTTCACTAGCCAAGGTTCCGATAACCCTATCTACACCTTGTCACATCGAACAGCTATATCGGTGCTTTGTCCTAGCGACATCTATTGGATTTCATGTTTTGTCTCCCTTAGTATGTAATGTCAAGTAACCAATAGCGTTGTGCATTGTACGTCGGCCGAAAACGGTGGTGGCAACTGACCTAAAATGGATACTTTGTAAGTTTAACATCGAAAGTATGACTATGTACCAGAAGGAAGCCATTACAGGTCTATTTGAGTGAAAGGTATTTGTGAAAACACGGACCGGCACTGGAAAAGTGCTTATTTATCAGTCCATTCAAGTTGTGTGCTCCCCTCACGTAGGAACAGTGTTCAAATTTGAAGAACTTAATTTTGATTGGATGCGGTGGCTTGCCGCCGCATCCAATAAAATTCACAGACCCGGAGCACAGACATATCTTCTGGATATTCCAACGTGTAGATAGAGTGATCGGAACCTTGGCTAGCGAAGATGGGCCCAGGCATGCCGATCGTATCCACCAACAATTAGTACTTCCTTCCCCCACAGACATTTAAACAATGCCGACATTTATTGCAGCCCCCAAAATAACAGCGCTGAGTGGCATCCAGTACTTGGGGACAATTAACATTTGATAGCACTAACATTACCAACAGTGTCGTCCATCGTTCGTTTTAAAATCAAACTGCAGGGGGCTTTAACATCTTGACTGAAAATCTTCTGTTTCAGCTTGTTTTCCTTCTCTCGTTCTTGTTCCCACCAAATATATTTTCACTAAACGTTGCATAATTGCACCGTTTGAATTGGGAACGACCCAAATGACTGAGGACCGACAGTCGTTCTACCTTCCATATTGGATATAGAATGCTCTAAGCATCCGGAAAACCACCAGCAGCCTCACCATCTCCATCTGTTGCTGTATACCTAATGAGAATCTTTTGTAACACAAACCTATTGCTTATTTATCTAGCCATAGCATGCTCTGAATTTTGTGTCAATTTTGCTCTGCAGTCAGGATGGCTTCCTGGACTTTGTACGTCAAATCATTGGCCTTTGAACCTTGCTCCAGTCCAGCACATTTTGTTTCCAACTGTAGTTCCTACAATGTATTGTTTCTCTGTAATAGTTTCACTGTCAATTCCAGCAGCTTGAGATGAATTTTGAGCAAGTTTGTCCTTTCATGTCCAAAGCTAATAACATTGTCTCTTGCATCATATACTACATTTATTTGCTCAGGATGCTGCACACCACGCATGACATTCATTTTTCGGGATAGTTTCAGCCTGTCTGCCATATCCGTTCATTTAGCTCCACTGTAGCGTTATCTACAATGTGTCAAGCCCTTTGTATAGATATTGTGCTATGTTGTAGAATAATAGTAACTGCAAGTAGGTATCTAACCCTGGTGTTGCTCATTGGTGTATCATGTGAGACATGGTGTTGCCCATTGGTGCATCCTGTGGTCCATTTTGAAACATCATATTTACAGCAGCAGAAGTTGGCCCAGGTTTATTTGTTTTATCTCCTAATACTCTAGTGACGTAAGAAATATGCTTCCGTTTTCTTTCTTTAGCAATTTGGAAATCATGACTGTCACATCTGTTGTTTTGATTGATTGTCATAATGGATGATAACATTTCTCATTTCAACTTTTTTATCCACACAGATCATAGGTGACCCGTCCTGCACATTCACTTCCGTCTTTCAGAGTCAGTCTCACTTTTAATGATGGCCGTAGACTTGTAGCAGACGTGGTGTGCCGTTACAGTCTGGTGCGCAATAAATTCAGATTAAAATCCGAACATAGAAAGATGGCCAAGCCGTACATTTTTACTAGTTATCATCACAGAATTTCAAGGGTGAAAATAATATAGCTAGCAGAAAAAAATGAATTGACTCTCTCTCTCTCTCTCTCTCTCTCTCTCTCTCTCTCTCTCTCTCTCTCTCTCTCTCTCTCTATATATATATATATATATATATATATATATATATATATATATATATATATATATATATATATATATATATATATATATATATACCCTATATGTGGGGAGGTTTACAGGTTACCCTCCACCCTCGACACGTTCAACGTCTTTTATTCGCCAACGTTTATTAGGAGAATATAAACCTTGTTCCATTGATTAATATCTGTTTAATTTAGAAGTTCTTCTGTAACAAACTTGGACGACTTCGGCCATCTATTAATGTGACAAATCCATAGTATAAACAAAATCAGTCAATAGACAGACAAATCTTGGTCTACGGGAGGCCCAAAGGCTGAATGCTGTACTTGAACATTGCACCTCTGTTGAATGAACCATATTACTTGCTCGATTATTTGGGTACACTGTACCACTAAATCTACCACTGTACCACTAAATCTACCACTGTATATACCACTGTACCACTAAACCTACCACTGTACCACTAAATCTACCACTGTATATACCACTGTACCACTAAATCTACCACTGTATGTACCACTGTACCACTAAACCTACCACTGTACCACTAAATCTACCACTGTACCACTGAATCTGACGTATTACAGAGCAACAAATTTCTTACCAAAAGCTGAAAGTGGCGTCAAAAGTATAATGATTATGTGTTGACAATATACATTTTACTATCCTATGTATGTATGTATGTATGTATGTATGTATGTATGTATGTATGTATGTTTAACAGCCTACATATTGGTTTTGTCTTTTGTGTAGGAACTCATTCCTGACATATCTAACTTGGTAACTAGTTGATTAACTAGCTTTCTGCCTCATACAGTTATCATAGGGCTGTACGATGTTGGTGTTGTCCGTGTAAGAGACGAACTTTGCACCATGGTAACTATCAGAATTCGAGACGATCTTTGAACCATGGTGTCTTATCCGGGTACGAGACAAACTTATTTACTACCTATTGTGAGAGTGATAAGTAAGTAAATCAAGATTTACTGTCCAGATGAGATGTAGGATGAGTGCTACATGAAGAAATATGTATCTGCATGATATTTTCGAACAATCAGAAGCCATTGTAACTACGACTGAGAACAGCCAGTCAATAAATCTTCCGCATCGACAACTTCTAATGGATAGCCACATCATAATCAAACCGGGAAGTTATTTAATAGCATGCGCATTGAGGGAAATCTTTGTGCAATGTTATTCTTTGTCGCTTTCCTCTGTACGTGAATAATAGTTAAATCACGTGTACTTTAAGGAAAATCTTTGTGTAGTTCTATGATTTTTACCCTTTCCTCTTTATATGAACGAACGGTTAAACCACGTATACTTTGAGGGAAATCTTTGTGTAGTTCTATGTTGTTGACCATTTCCTTTCAAGATGAACTTAATATTCTGCTAGTACTGCGAAGTTTTCGCAAGATATGATTATAACTTTACTTTTGATATGCTTGTACATTTAGTAAATACTTACTACGTCTACCGCTCCGGTGGCCTAGTGGTTAGAGCGTCCGCCTCGGATGCGGAATGTCGTGGATTCGATCCCCGGCCGAGTCATACCAGAGACTTACAAAAATGGTACTAACAGCTGCCTCGCTTGGCGCTCAGCATTAAGAGGTTAGTGTTAGGACTGGACGGTCTGGTGTCAGGATAATGTGACTGGATGGGAGGGACATCGTGCTACATGTCTGCAGCATGATGCCCAAGTGCTTGACATCACTATAAACTGTCACGCTGCAGACATCGTAGCGATATGACTGAAACATTGTTAAAGCTACATTAAAAATCCAAATCACACACACACACACACACACTTCCTACGTCTGCTTACTCTGTATCCCAACATGTTCATTAATTTATCAATGTCTTGTTATTCAGTGACAGGACAACTTCGAGGCAGGATATTTATATATCCTTCTCAGATGCCTCAAAGTTAGTTGTTAACATAAAGACATACTCGTTATTTTTTTCTGAGATGGGAGACGATTAATATTGAATAACACTGCGTACATACTTTTCCCGACAAATATTTTTAGATATTTTACAAGTTTGTCTTGACTTTGAGAGCGTGCCGATGACAGAATTTAACTCCGCCCACCCCCAATCTCGAATAGGTCATAGATTAAACATAAGCTGTGAATAAATACTTTTTTAATTCATATACATTGTCAAAACGCCATGCGGAATTAAGTTGATCTATCTATTTTGAGGGACAGAGACATCCAGGGGTCCTAATTTTTGGCAGAAAATCGGCAAAGATTCTTACCTTGAGTAGAATTTTCCTATTCAACAGCGGTTATTAGGCAGTATTCTATTATTCATTTGCCAGTTCCCACGCTAGTGTCGTTCTATATGAATAAACAACACAGCTGTTGTAATTGAACCCTGTGTATGGCGCGTTGTAACTAAACCCTATGTATGTCGCGTTGTAACTAAACCGTATGTATGTCGCGTTGTAACTAAACCCTATGTATGTCGCGTTGTAACTAAACCCTATGTATGTCGCGTTGTAACTAGACCCTATGTATGTGGCGTTGTAACTAAACCCTACGTATGATGCGTTGTAACTAAACCCTATGTATGTCGCGTTGTAACTAAACCCTATGTATGTCGCGTTGTAATTAAACCCCTATGTATGATGCGTTGTAACTGAACCCTTAGTATGGCAATTAAAACAATATCATCTGAACAAATGAGATTTGGGGAAGTTTCCTTCTGCATGTCAACGGAGTCTGTATTAAGCGACATCATATGCAGGTCACGTCTCTGGGAATTTCATATGAGCTCAGCCTCTGTGAAATTCAAATGTTGATTTTAACAAACAAAGGAAAGTTCCCGATTTAAATATTTTAGATCATTCATATCATTTAATAAAATTCCCTTGTTAATACTGAATAAATTTTCTTGCAAAAAGGGACGTGATTAATGAATCTAATTATAAGCCTCGTAGGTATAATTATGATCACAAGCAGCACCGAATGAAGAAATGAAAACCTACACGTGAAAGCGCATAACCGTATAAAAAAAAAATTATTGGCATAAAAAATACAAATATTTAACTCAACCTTTACCATTGTTTCAGCAGTTTAACAACAAAGTAAAAGCGATTATGTGCAAAATACTGGTTTCTCTTTAATATGGAAATTGTACAGTCCCCGAAATCAATATACGATTCACAATTATTTGCAAAAGAGAAGTGGAATTGGGTATTTTTTATTTTTTTTATTTTGACAGTCGATGTAGGCTTATGTAATTTATTTGTTTTATTTATTACAAAACTTGACATTGCTTGCTCGGAAAAGAACAGGTTAAAAAAGAATTTATCAACGTTGTGGCTTTAAATAACATAAATGAATGCGTCATCCATCTAAAATGGAATAAAATTTTACCCAATATAAAATAGTTTTTAAAAAGTGTTGAAATAAAACGCCTATGCAAATTGATGTATAGTATCGGATTTGTTTTAGAAAAAAAAAATGACATCGTATGCTAGCTTGGTAAATAGCATATTAAGAATGAAATTGGGTCACTTTCTGGAGTTCCGCAACTTAAGTTAGTGGCATCTATTAAAGACAGATTCCAACTTTAAGCGACCAAAGACACACATTCAAAAATGATATTATAAAACCTTGCGAATTTATGCCAGAATTAACCCCAAGAAAAATGAGAGGAAGCTGACGCGAAAATTCTCGCGTGTACAGATTTAAACAGGACTGATGAATTGCCTGTAGGTCGGTATGTTGGTTTTGACTGCAGTTTCAACAAATTATTGCAGGCATGTGAAACCTGCGGCCCAGGCTCTAGTTGTATCCAGTAACATCATACGAGTACATTTAAAATTCGCTTTCCGGTCGCGTCCTGGATGAAGATGCGCATGCCTACAGTTTTGGTTATATCATACCGAGGAAAAGGGCACGAGCTTATTGACAAAATGAGGCAGCAGACTCAGACTGTTTGGACGAGTATTGAGCCCGTGACGCTTGATTTACAAGTGCAACGATAGATCAATGAGCTAATACAGCTATTTTGACAAAAATAATATATCCCCAAATATGCATAAAAATAGCATACTAAGAAGTGTGCATGAAAAGTACGAAAATGCGCAAGAACGAAATCCTTGAATGCCACATAAATTTTATTTAAGTAAATCAGAAATTGTTGCTTGCATTGAACATAAAAAGAGAACTAATTTTCTATAATTCGGGAATAAAAAAAATGGACCCATATTTCTGTAACTAGTGAATAAGAAGGGTGATGCACAGGTCGATCCGGACATATAGTCCTTTTTTGTGTGGGGTCTGGGGTGGCGGGGGTACAAGTATGCGAGACATCTGTGGCATAGAACCCACAAGGGACCACGATCATGCATTGTAACAGTTATATTCTGTTTAAAATCAAACATAAAACATACTAAAAGAATCAAACTAAATATTTATTTAATGATGTACGTTTCGGCACAGACGAAAGAACCCAGAAATAAATGTATCCCCCACCCAATCCCAATGCAGAACTTTTGATATGAAACGTCCTTCGAGTTATTTTAGTTTTAAATTGTCTGGCAATAGAATTGCTGTCAACTTTTGGATTGTTTATTGTCTCATTCTTTAAGGCACATAAACACCAGCAAGTTGTATCACGTGGAGGTAATATAAGCAAAGAGCCTTGACACAGCATGAGAGCTGAGATAGACTCCACCCCATAAATGTGGAAATATTTAATATTTTTGGAAAAGTGGCTACGTCTCTAAATCAGAGAGAGAGAGAGAGAGAGAGGTTGTTATAAATAGGGATATAACAAAGGTAGATTCTTAAACAGCAAGTCTTGTTTATCACTTCCCCATTAGAGTAAAAGTGCTCGATATGGTAAAGTTATAATTCTATTGAAAGATAAAATGAGAACTTCTGGAATGTAGCATTCCTTCTTTCGAACCGCGACTAATAAGTCACAGACTAAAATGTACCGAAATATACCTATCGGGTCACTTCCTGATTGAAGATAATACCCTATTTTATTACATGTTACTTAAATAGACGATCTCACATCCTGATCCAGAGGCAACTTTTACTATGAGGCGCCGTAGCGGACAAAAGCTGGTCCAATGAGAAAGTTGCAGTTGAAATTTCGATATCGTATGTCGAGAAATCCAATATCACTTGTTGGATCAAATTGCATGTCCTTAAAGTTCCATTTTCTAGGTCGAGATTTTAGATTTTATATGTTGAATTATACAGTGTTGGTTTAAAATTATATTTCCTATGTCGACGTTTTACAGTGTATATTTTGAATTAGACAGCAGTGGTTGAAATTTCAATATCATATGTCGAGAATCCCTATTTCACACGTTGTATGTAACTGTTTGTGATGAAAGTTCCATTTCATATGGCGAGTAATTATATTTCATCTGTTGAATTTCACAGCAATTAGAAGGAGCCTCCTTGTTTAAAAATAACGCGGTCAGTTCACGAGTGCGACGTCTAGCGAAGAAATTCATAGTAATTCCGACATGCAAATGGTAACTTTCAAACTGTAAATGCATGAAATGTAATGGCGCCTCATAGTTGAATACACGAATGATGTATCTTAATACTCAAATTATCTTGAATTGTCAAAGTGAACATTGTGTAATGTTACTTTTAACACTAACACATCATTTCACCATATAAAAATAACAGTTCTGACAAGCACAATAAAATGTCCAATCACCGCTGTTTAATTCAACAGATACAATATAAAAACTCAACATACGAAATGGAACTTTTAGCACAATCAATATGATTCAACATGTTAAACTGAAACTCTCCACTTATGACATTTAAATTTCAACAACCACCGTGTAATTTAGAAGATACAGTCTAAAAACTCGACATTAGACATCGAATTTTCAACCAGCGCTGTGTAATTCAACAGATAAAATCTAAATACTCATACTTTACTACAACTTATTCCTGGTGCCAACAAGTCTCTAGCGTGCGCCAATTATCAATTACTTTTGCGTCTACTTGATGTCCAGAACCAGTCGCAAATGAAGCTGACATTTTTTTTTATACAATATAATAAATTGGTCCAAATAATAAAATTATTATATTCAGAGAGAAGACAGCGAGTTAATATCCATTCTAATACACGGCTCCTTATCTAACTAAATAATCATAGTCATGGTTTGTACAATGTGTTATGGAGTTCTAGTTTCAAATTAAGCCCTCGAATTTTAAATGGTATTTTCGTTTAGAGTAACACTTTTGGGTAACATAAAAAAAAATTCTTTTCACCGTCCCATCACTCATCTTTACGGATCAGACATGTGATAAGGCATGAACCAAAGTGTGCGCGTGTATGTGTATGTGTTTAAAGAGAGCAAGTGATCACACATATATGCAATGTACATACGTTCTTTTGCCTATCCGTATATTTACGCATCAGATGCGGGAGGTCGCGGGTTAGAACCCCGACCGAGTCATACCAAAGACATAAAATGGTACTAACAGCTGCCTCGCTAGGCGCTCAGCGTTAATAGGTTAGTGTTAGGAATGGTCGGCCTGGTGTCAGGATAATGTGAATGGGTGGAACATGTTGCTACATGTCTGTGGCATGATGTCCCAGTGCTAGACATCACTATAAACTGCCCCGCTGCAGACATCGTAGCGATATGACTGAAAATTGTTAATGCTACGTTAAAAATCCAAGCACACACAAACACACAGACACACACGCACGCGCGCGCATGCCGTTTATGTAGATTAGCCACTTCATTTTTTAAATTACATTTATGATTTAAATCATTGTAGAGGAATATCATTTGTTTTTATTTCAATCTAAGAAACAATGAATGTTTTAGATACTGATACCTTGTATAAGTGTACATCTCTCTTTTATTGACTCTTGCATACGCACTTTTTAAAACTTATTTAGTCTCAGAATTCATGAAAATCATTTAGAAATACAATTAAGAGGTTTTAAATAATCATGCCACTGCCAATGAATTTATTTTATCAACAAAAAATCTAACAGGTAACTAATCTTGCAGATGGGGAATATTTATGGCTGATATCACGACAAGACCAATACCGGAGTCCGAGCAGGCCTAGTACCAGCCAATATCATTTTTAGTGTAGTGTGCATTTTAGCGCGATAAGAAGAATTGGACTTGCAAACGATTTAATCGTCTGTCAACATGTGCAAACTAAACGGCATTTTTCGCCTCCATAATGTCGAAATTACATAACTATTATTATTATTTTTAATAAATAATAAACATCATGTCTATACTGGCACATACTGGTAGATTGCCAGATGTTTCCACGCTTATTATTTTTGTTGATTGTCATACTCGGACTCGGTACACAACCGTTACATTGTATTGATTTTATTTCGATGACTACTGATTCAAAGTCCTTCTTTGTTATAACTCACGGCAGTTTTAATGAAACTATGACCACTGAAAAGACTTATTATGATCGTTCGTGCATGGCTCAAGTGTAAGACTTACGTAACCGTATCACTCACTTTTTTCTTCTACTTCTCAAAGCTTCTAATTATCTGATAAAACAAAGGAATATAAAAATAACATTAAAGTTTTTGGTGCTGACAAAATATTCCATGCCAGAATATTCCAGTTTTTACGCATATTGAATAATGTTCCCCAAACTGGTAATTTATCCGGCGAATCAATTGTTTTGCTTCACTTTGAAAAAAACGTCAGTTATAACATTGCGAGCTTTAATGACAATGTGTGATCGGTTTTTAAAAGCCTAAAGGAATAACGACTTTAATGACAATGTGTGATCGGTTTTTAAAAGCCTAAAGAAATAACGACTTTAATGACAATGTGTGATCGGTTTTTAAAAGCCTAAAGGAATAACGACTTTAATGACAATGTGTGATCGGTTTTTAAAAGCCTAAAGGAATAACGACTTTAATGACAATGTGTGATCGATTTTTAAAAGCCTAAAGAAATAACGACTTTAATGACAATGTGTGATCGGTTTTTAAAAGCCTAAAGAAATAACGACTTTAATGACAATGTGTGATCGGTTTTTAAAAGCCTAAAGGAATAACGACTTTAATGACAATGTGTGATCGGTTTTTAAAAGCCTAAAGAAATAACGACTTTAATGACAATGTGTGATCGGTTTTTAAAAGCCTAAAGGAATAACGACTTTAATGACAATGTGTGATCGGTTTTTAAAAGCCTAAAGGAATAACGACTTTAATGACAATGTGTGATCGATTTTTAAAAGCCTAAAGAAATAACGACTTTAATGACAATGTGTGATCGGTTTTTAAAAGCCTAAAGAAATAACGACTTTAATGACAATGTGTGATCGGTTTTTAAAAGCCTAAAGGGATAACGACTTTAATGACAATGTGTGATCGGTTTTTAAAAGCCTAAAGAAATAACGACTTTAATGACAATGTGTGATCGGTTTTTAAAAGCCTAAAGGAATAACGACTTTAATGACAATGTGTGATCGGTTTTTAAAAGCCTAAAGAAATAACGACTTTAATGACAATGTGTGATCGGTTTTTAAAAGCCTAAAGAAATAACGACTTTAATGACAATGTGTGATCGGTTTTTAAAAGCCTAAAGGAATAACGACTTTAATGACAATGTGTGATCGGTTTTTAAAAGCCTAAAGGAATAACGACTTTAATGACAATGTGTGATCGATTTTTAAAAGCCTAAAGAAATAACGACTTTAATGACAATGTGTGATCGGTTTTTAAAAGCCTAAAGAAATAACGACTTTAATGACAATGTGTGATCGGTTTTTAAAAGCCTAAAGAAATAACGACTTTAATGACAATGTGTGATCGGTTTTTAAAAGCCTAAAGGAATAACGACTTTAATGACAATGTGTGATCGGTTTTTAAAAGCCTAAAGAAATAACGACTTTAATGACAATGTGTGATCGGTTTTTAAAAGCCTAAAGGAATAACGACTTTAATGACATACTAAATTTTAAGCTAGGTCTTGACCAAGACAAATCAAATGGTACAATTGCCAGCAGGTACTTTACACGTTGTCTGAATATTAAAATAATAATTTATATTAGAAGCCAAAATAAATTTATTATTAGCTTCGTTGGCAATAAGTAGCTGCATATATGTCACAATACATTAAAATAAAATATTGGATGAAATAAATATTGTTTTTTTTTTTATAAATAAAAACAGGTACATGATTCACGAAGAATGGAACCTTACTTAAGGAGGAAAAATAAGTAAAGAGCAATACAATAGTTTCTAAACATATTCTGACGACATTTGCATGGGAAAACTGGCTAACTACCTGTGCTCTTACTTACCAACCCACCTGTGTATTGCTATACCAACCTATCTGTATATTGCTTTACCAACCTACCTGTGTATTGCTATACCAACCTCCCAAAATGTGAATTTGCAAAAATCTTCTATGGAATCAATAAATCTCTATATCGTTCTGATTACTTGTATACATATATATTTATACATATATATTTATCTCTCTATCTCTAATCTGCTTGCTTGCAGTCGCTGTCTGAATCCAGGGAAAAAAAAGAGACGGAATCAATATGGGAAAGTAAGTCACATGCAAAACAGTCACATGAAGAAAAAAAAAACGCTGAAAAAATGAACAGGAAAGAAGTTACAATTAGTAGGAATATAATTAAACTAACATTTCCTTAACATAAGTCAATTAAAATGAATGTGTTCTCATATCAGAGTATCATCATTATGAACAAGGTATTTTTCAAACAATAAACCAAAGTTGAAAAGTTTGCTTTATCGATAACCAACATGTTTAAAGTTATATGATAAATTTGAATAAAAGCAAATAAAACAAAAAATGTGGATACGGCCGGACAAATTCACAATCAGGACGCCTAGGCCAAGTTCAGGGATGGAAAAAAACACGACGCCAGTGCCAAGTTAAGGGCCGGACAAATTCACAATCACGACGCCTACGCAAAGTTCAAGTTTGCATGGTATGACAACATTGGTTTTTTTTTCTTCCATCGGCAATGGCCGTGCTAAAAGTGACTTTGATATTGATAGTTAAACATTGATCAAAAGGTCTAAATGGCTGCTACCTTACAATTTTGTTATGGCATGTATGAAATTAAACAAAATATTATATTTTAAGTCATATTCACTTATATTGTATCGTATCCAAACTTGATTCTGACTTTATACCTTTGATTTTTATTGTGAATTTTTCCCCTAGTAAAAATTGACTTTTTTCTTGTGACTTTCTTTCTATTTCCCATCTGTATTTCTTAGTTTTAAGACAACAACGAGAAGAAAAAATTAGAATACAGTAAAAGAAAATTATACTGGCCGATAATACAATTCCACTGGCTCATAATACAATTCAATTCAGTAGGTCACTGGCCAATGATACAGTTCAACTCAGTAGGTCACTGGACCGTGATACAATTCTACCCAGTAGGCTATTGGACCATCATGAAATTCTACTGGCCCGTGATGCAATTCTACTCAGGAGGTCACTGGCCCATAATAATAAAATTCTATTCAGTACGCCACTGACCCAGTTCAACTCATTAGGTTACTGACCCATGATACAATTTTACTCTGTAGGCCACTGGCCCATAATACAATTATACTGGCCCATGATACAATTCTATTTAGTAGGTCACCGGCCCATGATACAATTCTATTCAGTAGGCCAATGACCCATGTTACAATTCTACTCAATAGGCTACTGGACCATGATGCAATTACAATAGCAGACATACACGACGGTGAACAAACTGTAAATATTTCATTATATTTTCCATTAAATTTTACTGATGTACATAGAATGAACAGAAATATGCTCTTATTTAATTCCGATGCATATATCCGTATAATATAATAATCTTTAACTCCAAACATATATTTTCAGAGAGCAGCCGGTCAGTTTTAATTTTTAAAGCATAAACAAATTCGAGAATTTCCGCAGACCATATTTTCGTTTTAGTTTCTCAGTTTGTCATGTTGTGCATGGTGTTATTCATTTAAAGGCGAGGTTCAGTTCATATACAATCCGTAATATATAATCATCCTGGATAGTAAATGCTTTATTATTTTCATAATACGGCGTGATTCATAGAACGATACAATCAAGTACAACCTGTTTTACACGGCTTTTACCCCTAGCGGAATCAGGAGCTTATGTCTAATTGTGGCGCGCTGAACTTAGGACTTGGTTTAGTTCCAAAACAAAACAAAAATATTTTTTTTTAATGCGATCTGTTATAGCTATGATGGAGGCCCTGCAAGGTGGAGCGCTTAGCGCTGAATTGTTCTAATCGATAAATAGCCATTTGACCTAAAACTTTGCGACGATCCTAAATAATATATTTTATTCTTTCTTTGATATAATTTGAATGAACTAAGATGGTTGATTTTGACGTCATATCAAGTACGTTTGAATATCCTTTTTCATCGTTCGTCTAATGAACGATATGACATCTCATAAGCAAAAGTAGACAAGATGGCTGTTTTCACCATGTCCTTAATATGTTATGTTGAACACGTAAACACACTATATCTTTACTGTTTATTTAGAACACGCTATGTCACAACTCTTTATTTGGGACACACCATGCCACAACTCTTTATTTGCAACACATTATGTCACAATTCTTTATTCGGAACACACTTGGTCACAAATTATTTTTTTGGAACACACTATGTCACAACTTTTTATTTGGAACACACTCTGCCACAACTCTTTATTTGGAACACACTATGTCACAACTGTTTATTTGGAACACACTATGTCACAATTCTTTATTTGGAACATACTATGCCACAACACTTTATCTGGAACACACTATGTCATAACTATTTGGAACACACTATGCCACAACTCTTTATTTAGAGCACACTATGCCACAAATAATTTATTAGGAACACACTATGCCACTAATATTTTTTTGGAACACAGCTGCTCTGAAAGTTTGCAGAGACACTTTGTAAGTAAAGTGACCATTCTTTGCACCAGAATATTAAAATTTCTTGACTAAAATGAATCTGTTTATAGTAAAAGTGAATGAACTTGCCACGTCCTTTTACGCCTGATAAGGTGTCTTTTTTAAAGGGTCATACCTTTTTTCTCCCATAATTCGTCATTAATTCTTTTTCCACCACAAAAGCTGCAATGTAACCAACACAATGTGCGTTAGGGATTTAATGACCATTAGGGATTAAATTACCATTTTTTGTTTTCTTCTCCTGATTTTAACTTAGATTGTAATTCATGATCTGATTAATTCAATTAGCAATTTCACCATTCATTCTTTAAATTAGTATCAAGTTTAAAAAAGGAATGTACAAACAAATGAACCAATAGATGTAGTAGCTGAGTAAGAAATAAGAACGCACCAATTAATAAATAAATGAGTGTGAAAGAAAATGTACCAATAGGAGAATTACTAAAGATATGAATAAACATACAAATGAAAATAAACAGACATTTATATTACAAGAGTGTACGATAATATAGAAAACTACTTACTCGTTTTCACTCACAAAGTAACCTTCGTTTCGCATGTTGACATTTTAACCGTAGTGAAATCAGGAAGTGTAATACAGTTGTTAGATGCTCATTACAAGAATGATGGGTGTTTCTCTTAAATAAGAGCTAAGTGTTTTCACTATACATAGTAATAAGACACTTATCTTGGGAGTATAGAGTCCTCAGTGATGCACAGTAAACTTGAAACACGAATGACAAGCCACCAGTCTCCACTACTTAGCACTGGACCATAGACAAAGAAATAAGTCTTCATTTTATTGAATCTTCAACTTCTGGTGTTTTATATAATCAGCCACATCAGGTGTCTTTTTTATTCACCCACATCTGGTGTTTTATTTAATCAGCCACATCGGATGTCTTATTCACCCACATCTGGTGTTTATTTAAGTTTTTTTTTAAATCAACCACTTCTGGTGTTTTATTTAATCAACCACTTCTGGTGTTTTATTTTATCAACCACGTCTGGTGTTTTATTTAATCAACCACATCAAGTGTTTTATTTAATCAGCCACATCAGATGTCTTATTCACCCACATCTGGTGTTTATTTAATTTTTTTTTAAATCAACCACTTCTGGTGTTTTATTTAATCAACCACGTCTGGTGCTGTATTGAATCAACCATATCTGGTGTTTTATTGAAGCAGCCACATTTGGTGTTTGATTAAATCCGACACGCCTGGTGTTTTATTTATAATAAAGCACATCTAACAAACATTGGTTTGTTGTACAAATTTGTTTCCATATTAATTTAATACGCTAATTTGATTAATGCACTTAACTTTAATTCCTAAACTTTGACCATACTTGATGTTTAAAATACAAAGTTGGGATCACAAGGAATAGCTAGCGCAAAGATATGGAAGGCTAATATTATTGGGAGGAGATATCCGTGTCACTTATCATGCCTGTGTCAAATAAGCGACGGCGTATTAACAAGCTCTAAATTACTAGCTGTGACGTTACCACCTACGAAAGCTAACCACACGCTCATGTTGGCTACAGTCAATAAATACAGGAAAAAAAGTCACAGAAAAAGTAATCGAATAAAAGTCACATAAAACAGTAACATAGAAAAGGTCACATTTATTTAGCATACAGTGTTTCTTTTCTATAGGTAAGTTAAGTTAAAATAACAACAAAAAAAATTGTTCGTATATAAAATTCAGTAGCATTCTTTTGAAAAAGTTCTTTCAGAAACAATAAAAGGATTGAAAACTTAAATTTATATCATAAATATTAATAAAAACAAATGAAAGAAAAAGTTTGAATTAACTAACTATGGAGTATTTATTTGATTAGTTAAAAATCATCACATAATTATTGTCCTTGTGTTAATATATAATTTAAAACAAGAACGTCCGTGAAACACCCAAAAAGTCTGCCCTATAATACTAAACAAAGTGTATCCATGATATGACGTGTTACCTGTTTTCTTAACTGTTAAGTTTAATGTTTTCTGTTTCTCCCTCTAGCAATGAATGTGTCCAATCACTGCTTTTTTCTTCTTTTAAAAAAAAAATAAAATAAAATTATTTAGTAAATATACAAGTTATTTCTAATGACACAATTGAAGAGTGCTAACGTTGCATTGTTTTGAATATTTCTCTTCAAGACATTGTTTGAAGAGTATTTACCAGCATTGCTTGGAATATTTGAAATATTCCTCTTTATGTTACAGTCGAAGAATGTTTACGCGGTATTGGTTAGAATATTTCTCTTTGTCTTCAGCAGTGGGTATAACATTGGCAGTTGATGTGACAAACGTTTAGACATTTGATGTGACAAACATTTAGACATTTGATGTGACAAACATTTAGACATTTTATGTGAAAATTTGACGTGGCAAACATTTAGACATTTTGATGTGACAGAACATTTAGACATTTGTCGTGAAAACTTGATGTGACAAACATTTATACATTTGATGTGACATACATTTAGACAATTGATTTGAAAATTTTATGTGACAAAGATTTCGACGTTTGATGTGACATACATTTACAAATGTTGGTGTGAGAAACATTTAGACATGTGTTGTGACAAACATTTAGATATTTGACGTGACAATTTTGATGTAACAAATATTCAGATATTTGCATTAAAATATAAATTGCTAGTATGCTCTAATTTGTTACAAAATGCATCGTAAGTTATGTTAAACGGCATTTTTACTTTCTTTTTTTGCATCTGACATGTCTATGGATTAAATAAATCAATTATATTACTTTAAGTCTAGTTTGGTTTTATTCTATATGATTCAAAGTTCAATGTGACCTTTTTCCTGTAACTTTTTTCTTTTGATTTATTTTACTGTTGTTTTGTTTCCAGACAAAAGTCAGACTTTTTATCCCTTTCACTTTCTTTCCGTTTTTTGGGTGGCCGAATGGTCTAAGGCTCTTGCCTTTACAGGCCCAGGATGGCCGAGTGGTCTAAGGCGCTCGCCTTTACAGTTCAATGACATGTCAACTCAGTCAGCGTGGATTCGAGTCTCAGCTTTGCCATCTTGGGTACGTGAGAAAACTTGCCAATAGCTTTCCATGGGTCGGTGGTTCTTCCCGGGGATTTCCCGGTTTCTTCCTCACCAAATATACAGACCAACATGCGTAACCTTCATGTGCTGAAAAATGGCATTAAACCCACAAAACCACAAAACCTTTCAATTTCATGGCTAATCAGTTTAAAAGCTGCCGGTAGAAGTTACCTTCCATGGCAATGTACGATAGGATGACAACCTAATCAACGGAGGCATTAAAAATATAAACTATATAAAAAACAGCAAATTATCTGTATGAACAGAATGCAAACCAAATTCAAGTTCAAATAATATTTATTTTTATTGCTAAATGTTACAAAATGGGTATTTAAAATACAGCTAAACTTAAAGTCTTAGGCAACAGCAACCTACTCAACCAACAAATAATACCAACATTTATTGAATACTTGGCATTTAAAATCGATATCTCGGTTTCTAAAAGAACTTTTCTTTCGAATGACTTGCCAACATTATAAGGTTAGTACAGAAAACATACTAAAATGACCGCCCACGCTAAATGCAAATGAGTGCGTCTTCATTGTATAAAATGTATTTCTTATAAAGTCTACGCTAATGTAAACCCCTATAATTATCGATCGAAAAACCACGCATTTTCATCCGGGTTTTTTTTTGTGTGGGGGGAGGGAAAGGGTATGCCTCATAGAATGCTTTTCTTAACCACCAACAGTAAATAGAGCGTTCAAAAATTAGGACCATTAAGAAGCAAAATCAACACCTTCACACGAAAACTTGACAACACCCACTTACAAAACAACTTCTGTCTAATTCATACAAAATATTCTTTATAATTTGTTTTAGTTAGAATTACAGAGGTGAAATGTAATAGCTAACCTGTATTGCCACATTAACACATGAAAAAAGACAGATACATGCATGCAGGCATACATACACGCACGCACGCACACACACACACACATACGCACACACCCATGGACGCACGCACGTGCACACATGCATACATACATGTACAAAAAGGACAGGTACATACATAGACATTGATATACGTAAAAGGACAAGTACTTACACGCACATTAATACATATAAGAAGACAGTTCTAAAACAACAATAATAATAAAAATAATAACAATAAAGTTGATATCACATATTTTCTCATGGTTTTTAAAATATCAAGGATAAATGAATATATAAATCCACGATGTACACAACTCTCCGAGATTAAAATGCATTATCCAAAGTATATGTGTATTCATGCCCATAATATCTGTGTATTTATACCCATAATATCTGTGTCATACCCAAAGTATATGTGTATTCATGCCCATAATATCTGTGTCATACCCAAAGTATATGTGTATTCATAACCAACGTCTATGTGTATTCATGCCCATATCATCGGTATATTCATATCCAAAGTATATGTGTATTCATATCATAGTATATGTGTATTCGTACATATAGTATCTATGTATTCATACCAAAAAGTATCTGTCTATTCATGACCATAGTATCTGTGTAATCATACTCATATTATCTGTGTATTTATATCCATAGTATATGTATATTCATACCCATAGTATCTGTGTATTCATACCCATAGCATCTGTGTATTCATACCCATAGTATATTGTATATTCATGCCCATAGTATATCTCTATTTATACCCACAGTATCCATGCATTCATACCCAATGTATCCATCTATTCACACCCATAGTATCTGTCTATTCATACACATAGTATCCATGCATTCATACCCATAGTATCTGTGTATTTGAATAGGACATACAATGAGCCACGTGTGACGGCATAAAAATGATATTTCGATACATTATTTCAAAAACAATGTTCAAGATTTGCATGATCTATCTATCTATCTATCTATCTATGTGTGTCTAATTTTTTATCAATCTGTATTTTTACCCTTTGAACCAAAAGGCAGATTGTTTGGTACAACTTCGTGTGCGAGAAAATATGTTACAAGTACAGATACAGGCGGAGGAACAGAGAGACTGATGAAAATCACAAAATTTAAATCGAAAAGTAATGTAAAGAATATATATATATATATATATATATATATATATATATATATATATATATATATATATATATATATATATATATATATATATATATATATATATATATATATATATATATATGTATATTTAACTTTTTTATGTTAACTGTGAACAATGTGCATATTCCATATCCACAGAGGTTATACTGTTGAATTGTATCTTTTTAAACATTGTGATCATTCACAATAGTGACACTTTTCACCTGCACACAGAAGTATCATCTCTAAGAAAATGAAAGAAAACAAAAGGTAATGTTAAGATGTGTCTACCATACCCGCTTTATTATCACCATCCCATCCACGAAACAAGGGGAAAGGAATATGAATGGTTTGACTCGTCCCGACAATACCACGTCTATTACAGTTGTCAATTCGCCTAAACAAAATTCAAATTAAATACTATGGGAGTGGTAGCAGTGGCTATACTAACCGACCAAAAATGTATCATCGTTATTCTTTTATTGTATGATCAATAACTATTTACATAAATTACACACCAAATACTACAAATTAATTGAATAAAATCGAAGAAGAAAAAAACATGTACCCAAAAAGCACGTGCAACTCAGATCTTTACACCTTTCAATTACCGAGGAAGTGACGTAATACAACCTAATCTTGAAACCAGTGAGATTCGTAATCAAATCAATGCATAGATCAAACTTTAAGGTCATTTTACAAACTATGTTCAGCAACACAAATATTGAAGCCATTTATTTCACAAGAAGAACAATGCTGGATGATCGTCACTCAGAGATAAAATGTAATAGCATTGATTATAAAAATAGAGAAAATTCATTAGGGTAAAAAGTAAATCGACCAGAGGATTATTTTCCTCAGTTCTTCTACGCTAGGAACATATCCATGCAATCTCTCTGCTTTGATTTCACAACTAATAAAACTCCTGTTTTACGGATAATAAGTGATTAAATGAAGTTTACAATCCGTTAACCTCATTGTACCTAATCCAAAAGAGTTCCAATCTTAATGTTGTAAATCAAAATAACACATATCTATTACTTCAACATGTTAAAATAAACCGATCGCATAATTCAAATTTCTTTAACTGATTCAAAATATCATAGGTTTATCAGATTTGCCGTAATGATAGCTCTTGATGACAAGGAGGAAACACATATCCTATAAATCAGTGTTGTGTTTAAATGGAGAGGCAAATACAAACTGGAACAGGCATCAGTCAAAATCTTCCGTATCAATTGCTATAGCAAAACAGTGAATGGGTAATTACTTGAATCATGTGCTTGTTCACTTGGGATTTTTGTGAAATATTATCCTTTGTAACCTAGATTTTGACAGGACTGGTACACGGCATTTTCGCGACTTGATTTCCTGAATGTCCTCATTTATTTAGACACAATATCATGCTACAGCAACCCAGTAAGATTAAATATTAAAGAAATATTTAAGACAAAATCTTCACTTCAGTTGCAAGTATTGAAAATAAGTATTCACCAATTTTGTCTGACGCTAGAACCAACTTACTAATATTTTGTTTCAACGTAAAACATTAAAAATGACCAATAACTCACACGAGGATCAAAGTGCTTGTCTATTTGTATTGGATACGCAATCTATGAAGGAACCAAACGGCAAAAAACCTTAAACTATGAAATGAAAGAAATCTTCATTTGTATAAAACACATGTACATTCATACAATAATAACTTAGCTACCTATCTTGATGTAAGTACCTATCTTGATGTAAGTCAGTTATAACTTATAAAACACACACACACACACACGCACACACACACACACACACACACACACACACACACACACACACACATATATATATATATATATATATATATATATATATATATATATATATATATATATATATATATATATATATATATATATATATATAATTTATGACTAAATAGAGAAATAGAGATAAACAGTCTTATCAATATTTTTATTATGTATGATGCACACTTATTTTAGATATAGAAAATAAAAAAATAAATCTTATAAAAAACACATGTTGATATATTCTTGACAAACGTTAAATAGTTCATCAGAACTCAATTTACATAACAAAAAATTATGGCGTGCATAATGCTTACTATCAAGTATTTTATAAATAATTAATCACATTATATTGATTTATTTTATAGACGTTACGCTCTGACGTCTGTCGGATACGACCACTCTATGATGTTACTACAGTACCTTACCATTACAATGATTGCTGCATTAATACGCGCAAGAAACCTGTTAACATAAAATAATAAAAAATCTCTTAATTGTTTTAATATGAAAACAGTCATTAATTTGACAAAATACACAATTTGAAGCAATGCATCGACAAGCTAAATTTGTAAATTGTCAAATGGCGCAGTCCTGAAAGGATTGTACAATTTAGGAACTTATTTTTATCAATGTTGAAATGCAACCGTTAATCGCACTGGTACAGAATAAAGAAATTCCGTACTAATCAATTGTGTTTGTTTTAAAATATATAATAAAAAGAAAATCTATATCTTTAGTACATGTAAGGAAATATTTCGATCATGAAGTGGAAAAATTTTGTTTCCTTTTCACACGTAAAGTATTATTTCCTTATAACTACTTACACATCGTATGTATGTATGTATGTATGTATGTACGTACGTACGTACGTACGTACGCACGCACGCACGCACGCACGCACGCACGCATGTATGTATGTATGTATGTATGTATGTATGTATGTATGTATATATATGTGTGTATGGGTGTGTATGTATGTATGTACGTATGTATGTATGTATGTATGTATGTATGTATGTATGTATGTATGTCTGTATATAGGTAGGTAGGTATGTATATGTATGTATATTATTTATTGTAATATACTAATCTAGCCATTTAAAACAGATTTATATACTACTAAAACACTTAATTTTCTTAGAAGACATGCGTTAAAACTAGATATTAAAATGACGCATTGAACATGTTTGGTTTTTTCCCATAATACCTATGTATATGCTTCTACCCAAGTTCCAAAAGCACATATATGACATTCCAGGAGAAAATCATGTGCATCGTTAAGAACTGAGCAAAATCTATTTTCTCTGAGAATCTGATTTGATTCTGTTCCGGATTCAGTTTGCAATCTTGGTGATGATACTCTTAAATTAGTTAATGCAATTCCATATTTTCAGATAATAAATAGAGTTAATTTCTGACAGGGATAATTTAGACAATATCTGACATGGATAATTTTAACTATTTCTGACATCACTCTAATTCTCCTAAAGGTTCTTGTCATGTTTACCGTCACATTTTTAAAACTTTTAATCGTCGATATATAACCATATATACGCTTACGTGCATATACGCATAATAACATGAACATTTTTGAGGCATTTAACGAATATATATTGATAAAAATAGCACGTTCTGGCATTGAAGCCCACAGTTTAATACCTTCATTGTTAATATAATAGGCATGAACACTTTGAATGGGGTGCCAACACTTGGGGAATATATTTATGAAAGAGAGGTCAGTAGAAGCAAACTTAGGCATTAAAGGATAATATATTTCGTAGAATTGAGAAATTACGTAAATTTCTAACAGAAAAGATTTGCTCTCCTGAAAATCTTGGATGGTTTGCATCCTTGCAAAGGAATACACGTAGTTTTTACATTATATGCATACATGACGTTAATTAAACACAAGTCTGTTCCGGTTGAAATATTTCCATAATATTTCATCCACACCAATCAGAAACATGATCATATATTAAATAGGGGTGTGAGGTTTTAGCGATATATCAATAGACTATGGTACACACACACACACACACACACACACACACACACACACACCCCATTTCCGAAATATGTACCCCAAGAAAATAGCTGAACTGCACATTATGTCCAGTTTGTTGCGATTTCAACGACCCAAAAATCGCAGACGTATAACCGAATGTCTTGGATGAGCTGGTTCACGAAAATGTCAAATCAATCGTTTGGCAGCCAATTTGGTTGCACTTCTCCAAGAAAGATGGAAAACTTAATGGTAACCTTGTTATTTTGTCGTGAATGTGTTGCTGTGGACAAGTTCGCGGATGGGACGACGAACTTGACTGCGAGGATCACCGATATCTTCCCATCGTAATAAAAAAATCAACTAGCCACCAACGCGGTTTGAGAAGATGCGCATTAAACAGGAAACGGAAGTTCGTTCCAAGTAGGTGTTGTTGGTTCGCAAAAGAACGTTGTCAATAGAACTTGGTTTTTAATAGTTTTAATAATGAGAATACGAATGTCAGAAGAAGAGCGTGAGTGTCTCGAAGTGTGGATACACGGGATAGGTATTTCGAACAGGAAGCATCAACGAATTGTATCATAAAGAACAAATTTTATATTTGATTCTGGAGCGAACAAAAGAGGGTACAGAACACGATGGAGGAGTGTTCAGTTACTGGTACTCTAATGACGATCCTAGCAGCTTTGTTTTTAACTTTTCGAAGATTTTCTAGTAGATATCGAGAGAACCAGATAGAGGAGAATTGCAATAGTCAGTAATAGAAAGTAACAAGGAACATACACGTGTTTTCGTGGCATCAACCGAAAGAAAATTTGCCAGTGGAGCTGATGCGTCTCAGCTCTAGATATTCAGAATTGCGTATGTTCACAGCATGTTGGAATAATGGGAATACTGTCTAGAGTGACACCTAATTTTCGTACTCATTATGTGCATTTAATGTTGTTGTTGCTGATACGTATTGTTTGAGATAGAATCTAGGAAAGCGAAATTCTTTGTGTGATGATCAGAATGGCTCATTGTTTATCATAATTGATCTGCAGCTATGTTACATGTCATCCATGACTTCATATCGGAAGTGCACCTCTCTAGGCTTTGAATTGGTGACTACTACATTTGTATATTTAAGTGTAATAAGCGTACCATTGGTGAGACACCGGACGTCGATCTATGACACTTGAGAGAGGTTGACTGCAGATAGTAAAGAAAACTAGTCCAATAACAGAACCCCGTGGAACACCAAAACATAGACAAACCGGGCTGGAATGGTTTCCGTTTACTGACATTATTTCTGCCCTTTCCAGTAAGTAAGACATGAACCATAGCAAGGCTGTATCGCGAGTTCCAAATACACGCTGAAGACCGTGAAGTAATAAATCATGGTATATTGCGTTAAATGTTTCAGGTTAGTCAAAGAATGCGATGAATGTAATCCTAACACTATCACGCCCCTTTAGTCTTAAACAAAGCAATAATTTATTTCCCTTGAATACAAAGTGAAAAATGTAAAAATAGATATTACGGTATTGCGAATTAAATCCCAATAATAATAGAATTTCTAAGACAAGTCCTAATGATTACAGTTCTGATTAAACTTTAGTGATATTCCAAAATAAATCCAATGCTGGAAGTGTTGATGTGCATGTGATGGTTGTGTCGTAGTGATGTGCCAACAATCTTTGTTGAATCACAATTATATAATTTTATGAATATACCCTTATTTGAATTTAAATCCAAGTCTCTATTTCCAAGAATATTATCTTTGATCAGTTTGAATTTCTTGAGAAGAATGACTTGAACTAAATAATTTGCATAAATAAATTCCAGCCCAAATTAAACACTGGACACAACAATAATAAAACTGAATCTGCTCAGATCTTACAGCACGAATTAATAATTTCTAGATAAACAAGATTATATTGTCCTCTACTTAACCTCAGGTCACAATTAGCATTTTCAAAACAAAATCTATTACTTAATGGAAAATTTAATTCTGGAAGGTTCCAAATGCTTACAAGATAAAATCTTATTTATAATTAGAAGGCTCAAACGCTAAATGCTTGCACTTTGTTACAGAAGATACATGCAGACAGGTCCGGCAGGTTTGAAGGTTATTGGAAGTGGTTTTCATTTGTTCCTTGACATTAGTTTCTTAGTAATATCAAAGACATTTCTGCAATTGGAACTTTCAGTGATCTTAATACAAATGTTGGGTGATTTCGAAGCCTGAACCATGTTTGTGACATCCTTTTCAGCAGTGTCCAAGAATGCTTGTGAAAAGTAACACAGGATGAAATCCAAAGCCTCTTAGCAATTCAGCGTTCTCTTTTAGCATTGCTAAGCTGGTCCTTAACAATACTATACCTTGGAGAACACTTCTGAATGCATAATATGTTTGTAAAGCAAAGAATTCAAGGGCTTATCGCGTTGTTCAGCTGTCGGTCGTAACAAATTGTTAGGTTTGCATGATGTCATACATGAGTAGGATACATGAGTAGGATTATATAACAATACAGAGGTTTTTCTAAGTAGCAATCAAGGATTGAGGATTAGAGACTGATTCGTCTAGATGGCATATGACACAGAACTATCTGATATAAGTTCTTGGAACACCAATAAAGCCTGTAGAAAATTCTCAAAACGTCTATGAAGAATCCAGTCTAATATATGACCATATTTATAGATGGACTGGCTAACTGACTGAGATTAAAAATGTGAATAGAATCTAGGATTTTGTATGTGTATGGGTTTCCAGGACAGTCATAGTTAAAGCTGAAATCTCTAAGAATAATGAAGCTGAGTCCTATCAAATGTTCTTATTCCATACGGTTAAAAAAAAAAACTCCAAAAAGAGAGATTAGGTCAACTTATTTTTTCGACTAGGAGGAGGGCTGTAAAGGCAGAAGTGAGCTGTCATTTGTTCCATTAAGAACTGGAATATGGATTTTTTTTTTTGTGACGACAGATATTCACCTACACGGGAGTAAGAGGGAAACGACTTTATGGAATAACGTGGGATGGGTGGTTCATCGCTTGATATTTTTAGCGTTTACACTGCCCCGAATCGCAATATATCTGAACTCGAAAGTCTGGGCGATAAACACACACAAAGTTAAAATCCAAAGCATAATGAGGGTAAACATTGTAACAGTGTTAATTATCTAAATTAGCGGAAAGAGTCTTTCGAGACCCAGGTGGTGCACAGAAACGTACAAGTGTATTATATGAGCTATATTAACAAATGAAAAAAATCTATTGTTAATATTCATTTATCGGAGCGTATTTTAGATTAGCAAAGGTGCATCCATTCAACGAATGAAAGATGGTTCCAATTACGAATGAACTATACGAAATGAACACAAATTACAGGATTATAGATATGAGAAATTAACAGTCATCTTAATGCGTCAATGACACACAAACAAAACAAAGCACAACAAGAATCATCCAACATGTATAGTACACCAACTCTTTTTAAACGCTATATGGTAATGTTTTTAAAATAGTTCATTTTGTTTTCCTCACACCGAACGACCCAACCCTTAAACGGTCGTATGACGAAAGTGTGGAATCAATATAACGTATGAAGGTATTTTCTAATTTATACCGAGTAATAAAATCAAGCTTTACTCAGCTGTATTTATTTTTAAGGCAACATGACACTAACAAATGTACACAGCTCTACGTAATTCACGCACACCATATTTACTATTTCCTTCACCCAATCAGTATATGGCATTGTCCGTTGAGCAGACGACAGTAAACGTAATCACACGTAGTGAGAACTGTTTCGTGCATACCTTGACCTATCTGAGATTGTTGACGCAGATCTATGTATTGAAGATGTAAGCTCAATCACACACCTACGTATAATACCCAAAGCCAACATCGTCACAATGATGTGAAATATTTGCGGTCCACTAAACAATTAAAGCAAATAACTGAAGGTACTTCCGACCTCACTTAATGATTATAGTGTCATCTACTAATCCGTACAATTCAATGAAGGGACTGACCATTGATTTTTTATTGGGGGGATTTTCTTCGATCTGGAAATTTTTTATTAAATAACTCAGATAATTTTTCCATGCTAATATGACGGATATAATTAATGCTTCTTTTCCATCAGTCATAACTAGACTATTTTTTTCAAGCTAACTGCGAACGGAATTTTTGGAAAGAAAATCCACAGCCAACCTCCAAGTCCTACCACCTTAAAAATAAAATGGGTTCTCTCCTTAAGGTAGCCGTCGTTAAGGCATTCACTTTGCAATACTAAAGACATTTTAACCATGACCACTTCGCTTACTGTATCTTACCTAATAACGTGATATCAATACTATGAAGAAAAGCGTTTTAATTTAGTGAACAGTTGACGGATCTATTTTGTAAAACATATGCAAGCTGTCAAGTAAAACTTCTCCATTGCAATAGAAATAAATAAAAAAATTCTGACATATTTTGTATTCAACGAATGAAAAGAAAAGTCGATATCACTCGGCTGCAAGTACCTGAAAGGGGCAAAATAAGGTGGTGAAAAAAATTGAATTGATCAACAAAAATTAAAGCTAGTTTGAAAGAGGTTTTGAAATATCTTCTGTGCTTTCAAGGCTGGATTGAAAGCTGGAATAAAGGCGGAGCAAATGGAGAAGATACGCAGAGATTGTGTGTCGGTTGGGCGTGGGGAGCAGGGGAGCAGGAGATGGGGCGCATTTTGAAAAACACCAGGTATGTTTCCACCCGAATCCGGTCTTGAAATCTGCCAGGTATTTTTCCACCTGAACCCGGTCTTGGATGCATCCTACTGTGTATTGAAGATATACTAAATTTGCGTTACACTTGCCCATTTGTGTGCGAGGAATTCTGTAATTAGTATTTTAAAAAAAGAGTCCCATTATCTAAGTTATATAAGTTGTTTCTTTTTAAATATGCATCATTAGGGCTTGGCACTGTATAATATGAAAAAGTATTAAGAAGAAAAATTCTACATTTAACTCAAGAGGACCCACCCTCACGCCCATAGGTTTTTCAGAGTATTTCTGAGCACTGTGAATACGTACATTATGACATAATTTTTTTAAATATTCCATCCAAAAAGTGAAAATGTCTTATTTTCGTCAGTGCTGTGCCTATATTCAGGTGAATTCGGGATATTATGATTTAATTTAATTTTTTATGCCTGCTGAATGTTGATACAATTTTTATTATCAGTAATTAAGCAGTATGAAATATATTCATGACAAATCACAATTTGTGGAAGAAAATGATAAATGTTTAGTGAAATGGGAGCCGGCTTTATATCAAGAGTACTTGATATTCTATAAAGGTACACCCTTCAAGCTCAGCTCTATATTTAGATAACCATGGAAAGCAAGTTCTTTTGAAATTGAAATGGTGTCACCTATACGTGTTTAAACATTATTCCGGTTCATCATCATAATCATCGTCGTCGTCGTCGTCATCATCATCATCAACAACAACAACTTTACATACATACATACATACATACATACATACATACATACATACATGCATACATACATGCAGACATACAAACATACATACAGACAGGCATACATACATACACACAGACACACACATACACATACATACATACATACACACACATACACACACATACATACATACATGCAGACAGACAGACAGACAGACATACAAACATACATACATACATACAGACAGGCATACATACATACATGCATACATACATACATACATACATACATACATACTACATACAGATAGACAGACAGACAGACATACATACATACATACAGACAAACATACATACATACATACATACATACATACATGCATGCATGCATGCATACATACATACATACATACATACAGACAGACAGACAGACATACATACATACATAATAAATACATACATACATACATACATGCAAACAGACATACATACATACATACATACATACATACA